>JAGDQP010038867.1:0-17976 GCA_022664845.1 Lepisma saccharinum
AAGACTATACCAAAATCACATCTTGTAGCTTGACGCTTTAACAGTAACACATAGCCTTGGAAAGATTGTAAGTTTGATTGCCGTAATGAATGAAATTTAAACCTCTCGACTATTATATTGGATTTAGCCTGAAAATGCTCAACGATGGCCGCTTTGATGGTATCAAATGTTTGATCAGATAGCCCTTGAGGCAGAAACAAGTCTCGTAACTGCGAGAATAACTCATGACCGACGTTAGCTAAGAATAGATTTACTTTTCTTTGTGGCTTGATGTTATATGCTATGCAGTAGTTCTCGGATTGTGCAATGTAAATCTTAATGTCCATTTGTGACGGTATAAACCGCTCCATAGCAAAGTTAGACAACATTCTGAATACTCCCAGAAAATCCAGTGACGATCTCCGCCAAATTGGTATGTTATTTTTAAAAATGTTTATTATTATTTATTTATTTAAGTGTCTACGTCTTTATGAATTATAGCTGTTTCAGGTTAGGTTAATTTCCAATTAGATTTGCTTCTCAAAACCACAAGGTAAAAATTATAGATCTGTTTCGTATAGATTGGTTTGCATAATTACTTGATTCTCATCAACAACTCCTGAAGGTTACTAAAGCAGATCCATGTAATATTATCTTAATCATTATTGTTTCTAAATCTTAACTTTTGGGAGCAAATTGCAATTACAGAAAATCAAAGAACACATATATATCTTTATTCAAAATCTTACTTGTCGTAGGACAACATCCAACCATAATACGTCGGTCCTCTTGAAGTATACAGGGGTTGGACAAAAAAATCTAAAAACATCATACAGGACACGTAAGTGAGGCCCGCCACTGTACACCACGTGTTGCGGTTGCCGATCGTGTTTTGTTTTCAATGTGTCGTGTGGACCTTCCTCTTCCGTCAGCAGTACCCAGTTCACGTGTGAGTGTCGTGGTGTGCAAGTGGTGCGGTAAAATGGGCGACGTGACAGACTTCCAAAGAGGCATGATCGTTGGTGCTCGTCTGGTTGGAGCTTCAGTGACAACAGTGGCGACCATTGTGGGGGTATCGACATGCACTGTGTCCAATGTCACGAGGGCATACACAATGCATGGGCAAAGAACGTCTGCAAAGCACAACAGTGGTCGAAAGACAATCCTGTCCGATAGGGACAGGAGGGCATTAAAACGGATTGTAGCAGCTAAAAAGCAGACCACTGCAATGAAAATTACGTCTGAACTCAATTCCGGCCTACAGAACCCGGTTTCATCAAAAACAGTGCGACGGGAACTTCATAAAATGAAAATTCATGGCAGGGCCGCGATCTCCAAACCTCTGGTCACAGCAGTAAATGCGAAGCGGCGTATCCAGTGGTGCAAGGACCACAAGGAGTGGACGCTTGATCAGTGGAAACACGTAATGTATTCCGATGAATCGACCTACACCTTGTTTCCAACAACCGGTCGTGTTTACGTATGGAGAACACCGTCGCAGGCCTATGATCCAGACTGTCTGCGCCCAACTGTAAAGCATGGGGGTGGTTCTGTTACAGTATGGGCAGTGATATCGTGGTTTTCTGCAGGTCCCATCATAGCCCTGCATGGAATGATGAATGCTAAGGCGTATAAGGCCATTTTGTGGGACCAGGTTCTACCCATGGCCCACACATTGTTCCCGGATGGTGATGGCATCTACCAAGATGATTTGGCACCCTGTCACGCTGCAAAAACGGTGCAATCATGGTTTGAGGAGCATGACCAGGAGCTATCACACCTCCCCTGGGTCCCACAATCACCAGATCTGAACATCATTGAGCCATTGTGGTCTGTGTTAGAAAGGCGTGTTCGGTCTCATTACCCTCCACCATCATCCCTTAAGGAACTGGAGCATGTTTTGGAGGAAGAATGGTACAACATTCCACACACCACGATTCAGGAGCTGTATACGTCCATTCCACGTCGGATCCAAGCTGTTTTGGACGCCAAAGGAGGCCACACACCATACTAGGTATGATTTTCACACTTTTTCAAACGTTTTAGATTTTTTTGTCCAACCTCCGTATATTCAACATGAATCTGATTACAGATTACTATCACTTACGCATTTACTTTTCATTTGATACACAATATTTCATCTTACGAAACGAGAAGAATCTTTCTTTTGTATTACTTGTAAACTAAAACATTATTTTTCATTCAAAACGCGGTACAACAATAAAGAAGAAATCTGCACCATTACTTCAACAATAACGAAGCAAGATATTGACTACAATGTCAATAAAAAATTAGTCTAATTGTTTTCCTTTAAACTTAACATTCATTAAACTAAAACCGCTATAATCAATGTGGCTAAAATTTTAAACAATTAAAACATAAATTAATCAACTTACACCACATATCATCTACTTTCTTTTCATTTTTTTTGCTTTCGAGTGTCTAACCTAGCGTGTTACTTTTGTATTTAGCATGGAACAAAACCCTTGGTTTGGATTCAGCGTCTGCGTATTGCGAAAGGAACAGCTTGCGGACTTCAGTTTTTACACACAATTAGAAAACAACCTCTCATACATGGTGACATTAAAAGGTAAGTTGTATACTAGCCTAAGCTTTTGGAAATGTATAGAAAAGAAGAATTACATTTGTATAAATGTGTATAGGTTCATACCTGCATCACAATATGCGCAGGAGAGGAGGATACCAAGAATCTTGTAATTGCTTAAAATAAAATGTAAAATAAAGAATGAAATTAATTTCATGTTTGTAAGAGGCAGCTTATGATCCACTATTTTGTAAACAAGGATTATTTCAAGACTTAATATTTCAGCAGTGGGATGATTCTGTATTCAAGTAAATCTGAGAATCCTATGATTTTGAACTATTAAGATTTATATGTAAAAACTATTAAGATTTCTTTTTCGTTTTGCCTTTCACAATATAGTTACCAAAAGCGTGCTAGATGGTTTGACAGTATATGTACTTAAAAGTTTCTGTGGACTCAATTTAAGTTAATTAGTATTTTATTATTTATTGCTTTGTACCTTAATGTTCTTCAAATTCTTTGTTCATCAAACTATTCTAGTAAAGATTCTGTGTATTTAAGTGTTATTTTATTTTAAAATGTACAGTTTGCTGAAACTTAATTTTTATACTAGTGTCAGAAGTCCAGTAATGTGTATATTTGAGGTCGGCAAATTGTCGATCACGTGCTACCGATAGCTCGCGGGAATATTTCGGTGGCTCCCGCAAGGTTAACTTTACTGTCTGGCCAGCTAGTAGAATTTATCAAACGACTTTCATTCTCTTTGGTAGCTCAACACATACTTCGATATTTAGAAAGTAACTTTTTGGTCGGGAAGTTTGCCGTCCCCTGGTGTATATTATATGGATTGAATACCGTAGGATTTATAAATCTTTTGAGTGATTTTTTGAAAAAATAAATTTTTCCGTGGAGATTTTTCGTCGAGTCTCCTAACACTTTCTCCGTTGTGAAATATTTCCTTCCTGAAGATTTCCAGTCGTGTCTTCTACCCCATCTATGAATCAAAGAACGAATTAGAGTAGAAAAACTTGTTTGGAAACGCTTATTAAGCTTCCGAACACTCTTGTAGTTCACTCTTAAAATAAGCTCGTATTATTCTATTTATCATCGTCGTTGGCAAGGTTTCGTCTCTCTGTAAGTGCTGGATGTCAATTATTGGAAATAAAGACGTACGTAAAATAAGATCTATGGTCTAGTGTTGCTATTTGAAGAAGTAAAACTTTTCATTTGAAAGCATATTCACCGAGCGGCCGTAGCTCAGTTGACAGAGCGTTGGCTTAGGAATCGAAAGTTCTTGGGAACGACCCCAGCGGCCGCCCTTCTTGGCTGTAGTTTTTCCAGAATTTTACTTCAGTTACCCCAGACAAATGCTGGGACGTAACCTACGAAGTTGAGCCAGGCCGATTACCTTCCAATATCCTCTCCCGGTCTGAGCCTTAGATGTCTGAAGGCCCTAAAATAAATGCATTCACTTGGAGAAACCTCAGTCAGAAAGGTTGGCCGCTGGCATCGTACCTAAGATCTCCCGAATGCGAAGGCAACGCTCCATCAACTGAGCTATGGCCGCTTGGTTTGAAATGCGAAAACGTGTCTTCAGCTTAAAGCCAGCATTTTTTAATTGAGAACACATTTTCACCGTAGCTCATATATTAAAACTAATGATTTTTAAAATTTATATTGATCAGTTGTATTAACTAATGATAAAATAAGGTTGGTTGCATGTACAGGACATAGTAGCAGGTGCACAAATACTTCACACAAATAAAAATGTGGCTAGCTTTCACCGACAAGACATTGTCACGGAAAATAATTGAAGAAGAGTTATAACTGAAAGCTGGATAGCAGGGTGTCAGCATGAAGGCAGGAAAATTACTAAAGAGTTGGAAAAAGCAGAGAAAGGTGACAAGAATGAGGAGGTAGATAACTAGGTGAGAGTCATATAAAGGGGCTTGTAAATTAAGAACAGCCAGATTAATAATAATTGTCATTGTTATTTTTTTTAATTGTGACTGTTAAATTAAGAAAGAATTAAATAAGTGCAATGAGAAATAAGTATAATGAGAAATAAGTATAAATTAAAAATGGTATAATATATTGTACGTACGGTAACTATTAGTCTTCTAGATACATTTTAAGTTACAGTTTTCTGTGTGCAAAAATGAAAGGATATTATATAATTTGTGTATTTTTTATTTTTCCTTTTTTTTTTTTTAATTTAGTGATTACCTTTTGCTTATCTCTTTACAGTGCGAATATCTTATTGGATAATAATTTTGAACCTCGTATTGGTGACTTTGGCTTAGCCAGAGAAGGCCCACAACAGCAGTATACACATCTGAAAATTAGCCGAGTGCATGGAACTCGACCGTACCTTCCGGATGAGTTTCTTCGATCTAAGCACATTTCAACAAAAGTGGATACCTACAGCTTTGGCATTGTAAGCATATTGCATTTAGAGTTTTATTTTAAAACCTAGAGTTATACTGGTATTGTAAAACCACATTTATTATTATGCTCTCGCCGTTTCTCAGGTGGTAGCGCGTCTGACTACGAATCGAGCGGCTCAGGTTCAGATTCCGGCCAGGACTCTGGAGATTTTTCTCGTAGTGTTCCCATGCCTGGCGCTCTGAGGTGCACTCAGCCTCCTATCAAATAGAGTACCAGAGTGTCCTTCTTACTCCTGGGTATCTTGGAAAGGTGAAGGTAGTCGAGCGTGGGACTGACCACCCCACCTCACTTCGTACCGTAAGTCGAGAATATGTGGAGCATCACCTCCACATTCCTCATGCGCTGTTCACGACGCGTGCGTATCGCACAGGGGATAGCTTTTATACCTCTATTGTACTTAATTATTATATTCTATTAGTGTATAGTACTTTTAAGCAAAATTGCCTCTAAATTCGTTTTGCGTATATGTTCGCTCGATATTCCCCCAGAGTGTCAGTATTTCTAGGTCAGATTTGAATTTCATAATTCATAATCGAACTTGAAAGTGAAATGCAAAAGCACATGGCTCTTGAAATAGTGTAAGCTTTTTTTTATTACTATTTTTAATTTTGTATCATTCCTTTTCGTTAAATAGAGATTGGTAATGCTACCATAAAGATTAGTAACAGTATTCTATTCATAGCAGTTTAAAAATTACTTTGAATGTTCAAAATATATTAAATAAATAAGTTCATAGTGCATGGAGAATTAACCAGGGTGTCTGCAGGAACATATATATGCATTTCAGGAACGGGGGAATTTGAAATTAGTGTGTATTCAGTGAGAGACTCTAGTCTTAATGAATGAAAATGGAGGAGTGTTTCGTATGCCTCGGCTTACTGTTGAGAGTCAAGAACTTTATTGAGAAGGTTTTCAAAGTTAAGGAAAGAAAAGACTGCTGTAATTTCGGTAGACCCTCGTTATTGTTCTACCTGACTCATATAAAAATTCATACTCCTACGCCTTGAGTGCCCCTCAACGTGAAAAACCGGTATATTTTTGGAAGTTATTTTCATTAGAGGAATTTAACATCAGGGATTCGTGCACTTCGTTCTAAACTTATATTTTGTGGACCTCAGGAATTCGACTTTTGTTACCAATATTCCATATTTGCATGCATGGAAAAACTTCCATAGCACGGTAGTGGTGCTACCGGGACAGCAAGAGGGTCACCGGCCCTTTTATTCCAAAAACTTTATAAATAACCCGAAGAAAATTAAGATTTTGTTATTCCCTGTTGTCTCTTTGTGGTGTTGTACCGCCATAAAACATTCACTTTTTTCCTCCAGTCGCTGCTATTGAAGTTTACCCAAGACCGATGCGCCTATGACAGGGAGTCTATTCATAAAAACAGTGAACAACATTCTTATTGCGCGATGATGCAAGTCGGAAGACTTTGCACCATCGAACAAATATTAAGTATGGAAACTAAGAAGTTCCAGCGAATACCAATAGTGTCTGCTAATTTTGTGACTTGAAATTACCTGGGTTTTCCATCTTTTCCATGATATTTTTTTCCAAATTCTCTTGAGTTCTTAGTTTAGTGGAACATGTAAATAATACGCAATGATATTTATTTTAATCCCACCACCACCCAGTTTAACATCTTGTACATTATTGGTGTTTCACAAGTGGAAGAAGGTAATTACTTTAAAATAGCGGATTTTAACACATTAAAAAATCTGGTCAGCAGTGGGAATCGAACGCAAGACCTCCGCCTTGCCGGGGCAGTGCTCTTTAGCCACTGTGGACATGTCCATCTCATAATTTTCTCTGAGTTTCAGATTTATAAAATTCCCTGTGTATTCCATGTTTTCCAGGGTGGTAGACACCCTGAATACGTATAGAGGACCCGACACTAAAGCGACTATAGCGTGGGTGATACAAACAACAGGTATAACACTTCAGAATTGACTTCTCGAGTGTACTTGAAGCAATATACATTTGAAAGCATAAAGTATTTCTTTTTACAGATCAAATCATGAAAAGGGCCGGCGTAACAGATAATGCCATTATTCCCATCAAAGTAGGACAACAGTGACAATAAGCATAGCTTTAAGGGAGGCCATAAAAAGGTCTCGATTACACCGGGGCAAATGGAAAATATTTATTACCTGCTACCGGGACGGGTTGGAACTTTTTCCATGCATGCATATTTGGTTTGAAAGTTTGTACGTGCCACAGACCTAGCATTACAGAGTGGTTTGAAATTTTAATTTATATTTGTACTTTGATATGTACACAGTCTGTAATCAGTTTAAAATTGTATGTTCGTATATGCATTAATTGAATATGCATTTAACATAGGGTGAGTTCGCCAATAGTCGACCGCTGAAATAAAATCTTACTTCTAAACACTTTTAAAGTATGAAGATTTCAAAATATTTCAAACAAGTTAATTATATGCGTCATTTTCGTTTTCTTGTACCGTACTGTGCATTAAATGGTTATCATCAGCTTCCTGAACATCCTCCATTTGTTTAATTTCAGACTGTGGATTTGATGCGTTTTCGTGATCATCATTTGATGGCACAAATGCTGGGATGGGTGGGACCAAAGCTTTCTTTATTGGAAAGACCTCTCGGTTTCCTTTGGTGGGGCAGGCGTAACCAATTCTTCGTTCGGTACGGCAGTGTTGATTTCCGCTTCCTGTTGTGTTAAAATAACGCTGGGTTCTTCAGGTTTCTTCGATGGATTAGGTGCTGTATCTACTCTGTTTTCAGCTGGTTTGAACTGGTGTGGCTTCAGCAGAAAATGACTGGAGAAAAGATCATTCAGTAACTAATAGTAACATTAATCCTGTCTAATAGTAACAATAACTTGTGGCAAGTGTTCATTGCTAGCATCAACTACAGGGATTTCACCGACTATAACTTCTTCATTTTCTGGTAACCTGGCATTTTAATCAGTTTGTAGTGTTTCGCCGATCGTCGGTGGTGCTTGAGGCAAACTCAAAACTTCAAGGATTGTATAATTGAATTGATGTGAACACTGAAGGTCGTCTTTGCATACAGTAATAACTTTTCTTGTAGTACGATCATCTTCACTAACTTTTGGCTGATTCTGAGTGCTTTTTGTTCTCGCCTACACTTTTGACGCATTTTGTGTAGTCGATGGCGTCCGGATTGAAAGGTTACGGTTTTTTCTTCATGATAGTGTAGTTATTGGTGCGAAACCTCTGCAATAAGTGGCTCAAACTGAACTCTTGTAATGGAAGGAAAGTTGCGGACAACCAATTTCTATTTTGTTTTTAACGCCTTAGAAACTGATATGTCGCATGGTTGAAAGATTCTTTGTGTGGGGGTACAGGGCATACAATATGATCTCGTTGTTGTTACAGAATTGGTTTACTTGATAAGTTAAATGGGTTTTATGACCATCGACGAAAAGTATTATGGGAATAGATATATCGTGATCTAATAGCAATTTGTTGAAACTATTGGCGACCCAGTCGAAAAGTGTCTCGCTGACCATCCAGCCAGATTCGGACCCTCATATAACAATCGACGATGGAACATCTCTTCTTGTTCATGGTTTCGTGAGAGAAAAAAAAAAAGTTTGCTTTTGCACTGAAACAATAGATTTCCAGAAAAAAAAAAATGTCAGCTAATGTTACTGAACAAATTCCAGCAGCAAGCACAAAAACTGCATGAAACGGCGTGGTCACGGTCGATCTTTTGAATATGTCACGAAGTCGAGAATTTTATGCATTTATATTGGAAAATGGACCTTACTAGCAAACAGGAAGTAATTTGAAGTAATTTCGTGCACTCTCAAATAATCCAATAATCGAACACCCCTGGTCGACAATTTTTTGTATGGGGAAGAAAAAATGCCAAATTCCGACCACTTTAATTGCGTCATTTTTTCACTTAATACTTTGTACTTATAGGAAAATCAAGCTGAAAGAGCTTCTAAACTGAATTAATTATATAAAAAAGCTCATTCTTACCGTACAAAATATATATTTCCTGAGAAAAAAAAACAAGAAACACAAGATTCCCATTACACGCTGTTGTAAACTGCGCGCTTGCGGTAAAATGTCAGCGGTACGTCGAAATTGAGTATCCACAGATGACTTTCTGGTCAAGTGAGAATGAACAGTCAATGTAATTGGTGCTATATACTGCACGCTTTATTGAGAATCACTTTATGCTACGCAAGAACACGGATGTATTTTATATACACAAAAGTAAGCAAAAATGGTCGACTAGTGGCAAACTTTTCCTAGTACGTTTTAAAGGCAAATCAACAAAAATGACTAAAAATGTCTGTACTTTGACTTGGAAAGGATTCAAGTATCCACCATTTGAGACTATTTTTTATTCAGAGAAATTTTACCACTGAAACTCAGTATTGGAATATTTGCAGAATGGTTATTGTGTGAATGATATTAAGGAAAAAGCATGAGTAACTATTTACTAATATTAACTGTTATTTCGTGTGCAAGTCAAAATAAAATCTTTACAAAATGATCTAAAGTCATATTTATCCAATCTCCCTCCATTCGTAAGTGGTTAGATAAGATAAAATTAATTGTATGGGCGGTTCATAAGTGGTGTATTTGTTGATGCCACTTTTAATTTGACCTACAGTGTGTGTGATCCATAAGCAACCATGCTTAATCTTTTAACTGATTTTCCCTGCTTTGAGTTCGTTTTCTCTGTAATAATGCGAAAAAATTGGTAAAACATAATTAGTATAATAATAATAGTACCACAATCTTTGTGTTTCACTAGGTATTGTTTGAATTAGCTACTGGATTAAGGGCCTATGAAGAATCAAGAGCAGAGAAGTTTTTGGTGAGTAACATTCTTGCTTTTATGAACTGTTTGATTAATTAAACAGTAATCATCAATTGTACTAAAACAGCTCCGTCACAGGTTTCCACATTACTACATTACTTACGTGCTAATTGTAAATTTAAATACATACAACCCATACGCCGACAGAATAACTGAATTTCAAATGGAAATTGGTTTTCTGAGGTTATTCAAAAGTATTATAACACATACAGATGCTTATCAGAATAATGGAAACACCTGTAGTTGGCAACACGTCAGATGTATGGGTTGGCAGTGATGTCGTGGCGACCGCAGCGCCGGACTGCTGGTGGTGGTGTGTTAGGTCGGTCTCCATACTACGTCAGGCGTCGTGGAACAGGAGTGTGCAGTGGCTGCAGCAGACGGAGGTAGTGTAAAATGGGAGACCTCTCAGAATTTCAAAGAGGGTAAATTGTTGGTGCGCGGTTATGTGGAGTGAATGTGACGGCAGTGGCTAGTGTGTTAGGTGTGTCGCCAGGGACAGTGTCGAAGGTGATGAAGGCCTACACAACACACGGGAAAACCACATCGGGGAAGCAGAACAGTGGGCGGAAGAAAAGCATCAGTGACAGGGCACGCCGGGTATTAAAGCGCATTGTCACGCGGAACTGTCGTGCCACTGCGGCGCAAGTGACGGAGGAACTCAATCAGCACCTCCCCCAACCTGTTTCGACAATCACAGTCCGCCGCGAATTACATGACATGATCTTACGGGGTCGTGTTGCACGGGCCAAACCTCTCATCAGGGACCAGAACGCTTTAGCACGCCGCGACCATGCAACTTGGACCGTTGACGACTGGAAACGTGTGGTATGGTCGGATGAGTCACCATTCACCCTATTCCAAACCACGGGCCGTGTTTATGTGTGGAGAACGCCCAAAGAAGCGTATGATCTGCAGTGTCTCCGCCCAACTGTGAAACATGGCGGCGGCACGGTGATGCTGTGGGCCGCAATATCATGGTTTTCATTGGGTCCTGCGGTCACACTTCGCGGACGCATCACTGCCAACGATTATGTCGCAATTTTAGGAGACCACTTGCATCCTATGGTCCGGATGTTGTTCCCGGACAATGACGCCATATTCCAGGATGATAATGCACCCATTCACACAGCTGGAGTTGTTGCAGCGTGGTTTGAGGAACATCGGGATGAAGTTCAACACCTCCCCTGGCCCGCCCAATCCCCAGATCTCAACATAATTGAACATCTGTGGTCCATCTTGGAAACACGACTCCGGCGACGATTTCCACCTCCATCCTCTCTCATAGAACTGGCCGATGCCCTGCACGAGGAATGGTGTAATATTCCACTTGCTACCATTCACGACCTCTATGCCTCCATCCCACCTCGCATCAAGGCTGTTCTGAAGGCGAAAGGTGGCCCGACACCATATTAATCTGGTAAGTTGCACTTTCGTTCAGGTGTTTCCATTATTCTGATAAGCATCTGTATATTGATTAATGTATTTCTATGTACTAGCTGATTATTTATTATTATTATTCTGTGAGATAATTACTTTGCCGTAGCAGGGTTTAACTAGTGTTAACATTTTTGTATTTCGAGGTGAATTTTAGTAACTAATGACCTCGCCCCATCACGATCCGTAATTTGTTAAGGTTTTAAAATCCACAAACACCCGTGCCTTAGATGGGACATGAACCCAGAACCTTGGGGACGCTGGCCTTGAGCACGACCACCGCGATCGATTAGAGTTCCGAAATCTTACCAGTTTTGCGAAAGTTGATTTAAGAAATTTTCATGTTATATGTTTTTTCTTTCTTTTTTTTTTTTTAAAAAAAAAAAAGAAAATCAGAATTCTTTACCTATTCCAAAATCATATTTGTAACGAACTTAATTTTACAGGTCAGCCATTAATGAATTCTGTTGACACCTCATTCTTTGATTTAGAATTTTATAAGATTAAATTGTATTAGCATTTTTGCTAATACGTTATGAAGTTCTTGCAAATTTAAATAGTCTTTTGTATTTTGCGAAAGAGAAAGAAATCTATTGCTGGAAGCTAATTTTATAACGAATCATGACACTGTGAGCTTTCGAGGCTCACATGGGTTTTAATTGCGATATACACTAGTATCTGCAGGTCAGGTGAATGTTTCTATTTGATTGTAATACTGTATACACACTTACAAATAACTTTATTCATATTTACTATTGTTAGGAATAGCGTTTACACATCTCTGACAAGCTATATCTACCGGTACTTTTAATTGTAAAAAAAAAGAATAATAATATATATCACATAAAATAATATATATTAATAATTTTGAAGAACTACACGTTTTTATTGTATAAGGTTTATTGAAATCTAAACTGTAATATTTTTGTTCTGTTGTCGCTGCACGCACATTAGAAGTGTTCTGATTCTGAACTGAGTTCCTCTAGTGGTAGACACATTCTTCACGTTCAATATACGGTATATCATGGTAAATATTCTATACACTTTCTACGAACTGGAATCTTTCAGTATCTTTGATTGAGAGGAATGTAGAGCAAACATGCACGGAAAAATTTCACTTCTGACACCGTCCACAAATTCTGCTGATCTTGCTGTGTTCTTTGGAGACAATTTTCATGCAGGTATTGCACTTTTGTTGCTGCATTCTTGACTTTCTTGGATCACACATGTGACATGTTCTACGCTTCTTTACCTCCGGATGATTGTTACATCTGGGTATTTCTGAGAATCGCGGCATAGTTCCATAGCCAATTTTGTATCCTTCTGTAAGCCAACAATACTACGCCGATTAATCTGAGGTTTGATCGATGCTTCTGCCACAGAATCAACGCCTATGTTAGTCCAAATCACGTATGCTGCTACTCCACAAACATCAAGGAGGTTCATGAAATAAGCAAAGGGTGCGTATTTGTGTAGCTATGAATCATCTGGTCGAAGGAATCCTCCCTTTGTTTCATTGTAGTATATGAATGTCTGACTTATTCTTCTTCTCAGGATGAATCTTTTGGGCGTGATGCATACTGGATAAAAGTACGACAGCTGAGTTTTTCTTCGGAACATAGGTCACAAGCGTGAATTTGTCATTGAACCCGAATATTGATGGAAGAGGTTCTCGGTTTCTATTCGGAAGAAACTCAGCTGGAACAAATCTTTTGTTCTTTTTAACTGTCCCAACAATTGTAAGTCCATTCTTCAGTAGAGTTTTACCAAGTTTGAAGTCTGGAAAGTAGTTATTACACGTAATGTTCCTGTGTGTTGTGAAATATGGTTCTACAAGAGAAAGCACTGTACGACTTACTAAATTTTCTGATCTCTTCTCGTTTGTTTTCTCTAGATAACGGAATTCCATTCAACAGATTAAACGTTTCTATCTCGCAAAGCCACCATATCTTCATTCCATATTTGGCCGGTTTTGAAGGCATATATTGGGGAAATAGACGTCTTCCTCTAAAGGGAATTAGTTGCTCATGAACGGTGAGATTTGCTCCCGGCAAATAGTATTTTTTTTAATTTTGTAACAACTAGTTCCCACATATCTCGAATTGGAGCCATTTTGTCCTTTTTCCTTCTCACACTACAGTTGTTCTTATCGTCAAAACGTACGAAAACAGGGTCCGTCAACTTGGAGTGCGGATTCGTCAAATTCATATTTTAACTAGTGCATATTTTTGTACACCTTTCAAAAAAATTTGTTCATCCCTAGTTTCTTAGAGGATCGACTATCAAATTTCGCATCAAGGTGACGCTGGAGTGCGTAATCGTGAAATTGGGATTTTAACAAGTCAATAATTTTGTACATTTTTGTACACCTTTCAAAAAAAAACTAGTTTCTTAAAAAATCAACTTTCAAATTCAGACCTAAGCGTCAACTTGGAATCGCCAAATTCGAATTTTAACTAGTGCATAATTTTGTACATCCCGTTTCTCTGAAAATCGATTTCAAATTTCGCATTCCAAGTTGACGCTGGAGTGCGGAATCGTCAAATTGGGAATTTAATTAGTGCATAATTTTGTACATGTTTGTACACCTTTCAAATATTATGTACACCCCTAGTTTCTCAGAAAATTAACTTTGAAACTCTGATCCCTGAATGTTGACGCCGGAGTGCGAGTAGTAGAAAAATTGTGGTTCTCGGCGAAATTTAAATAGACAAATACACTTCCGCTCTTATTTCCTGTCACGTGATACATGTGCGCGTGGTGTCATACGCTAAGTTTCATCGATGCTGCATGCAATATAAAATCTACTAGGATATAAAAGTAATTAATAATTACAAATTTTATGTACAGCCCCACAGGCCAAAATGTTATAAAACATTACAAAGATAGAGTAATTGTCAAGGTATTATCTGAATATGTTTGCATGGCCGCTATGTTAATTCCAGTGACCTGCCCTTAGTCGCTAGTCAACAAACTGTACAGAAAACAAAAGGAACAGCGAAACCCTGTAGGTAAGGTTACAGCGTGACCTTGAAAAATGATTAGCCGTCTCGGTACGGAGACCGATGTTGGAACTGTGTCATATTATATATCTCAAAATTCGTGTGTGTTGCTGGAATCATTTCCAGTTCTCTCAATCAAAAGGAAGACGCATAAAAGGAGGTTTACCCGAAGATAAATAAGGTAAATTTAGTATTATTATTTGGAAAATCTTTAATTATTAAGTTCGAAAAATATCCAAGTTTCATCATTACAGTTCACTTAGTCTTGTCAAAATGACCATTTCTAGCATGCACGGTGATTACTGGTTAGAAGTGTGTGTGTGTGTGGGAGGGGGAAGATAGTCTGAACATTTGTATTAATGTAAAGGACGTTTGAAAAAAACTTTAGTCGAAGTTTCGAAAGGTGTGTGATGTATTTCATACACTTAAAAATCTAGATATGCTGTGGTTGTAAGCTTTGCATTGACTGAGCAAGGTACAAATGCTGCAGTTGAAAGACTTACGATGGAAACCGTTTTATAACAGAAACGATACAATCAATTGTTGTAAAAATCCATTTTCAGGATATTACTGAAATTTTATGGATTCACATTTTCGTAATCTGTGGTTAAGTAACAATAAACTCTTGCAAAATATGCCCATAAGATAAATACAAGGAATAAAGAAATGTTGGGGATACAACCTATGCCTCTATAAATATATTTTTTTGGGTTTTGCAAGGTGAGGAAAACGCATTTGACCCTCAGTACTTATTTTGCCTTTTCTATCCATATAAAATAAACGAAAATGTGCAAGAGTGACCGATACTCAACAGATGGGAGCAAGGTAGCTTACTTTTATCGGTTTGATTAGCTTCAAATTAAAAACAAAATTTCACTAGCTTATAAAAAAAAAAATATTTTTATTTAAAATCTACAGCCTATATATTTGTTATTAATAAAACTACACACTGCAATAAAGGAAATTTGGCTTCTTGTTCTTTATTTGCGTCTAATTTAAGTTAAATCTTTTCCTACGCCAAGAGAAATTTCATACCGAAGAGACGACATAACCGTCTGCGCAAGACAGACGACGAGAGAAATTTCCCTCCATAGGGTGAGCAACATATTTTTTTTTTAATTCTGCAAAATAAATATATATATATATTATTTTAGACGCTAATCGATATAGACAAATAAGCTATCTTACTTCCATCTGTTGAGTATCTGTCACTTGTTATGAAAGAACAATATAGATAAAGTGGATTATATTCTTAATCTTCAGATCTTCAGATGTGGCCTCAACACAGGAACGCCAATATTTAAAGGATCCTATAATCTTTTTTTTTTTTTCTCAAATGCCGTTACGATGGGTACCAATATGTAATGGAATTAGCCAGGTCTCCCCAACTTCATCCACTAGATTCCGACGATATGTAATGAAAATGCCCCGGTTCCCCTAAGCTCATCCACTGAATTTCGTCGACGTGGCCCCTTACGATAGGGGTGAATATGTAATGGAAGTGCCTCGGTTCCTCTTAGCTCATCCACTAAATGCAGCAATTTTTTGAAAGGTGTAGAAAAATTGTACAAAATTATTCACTAGTTAAAATCCGACTTTGGCGATTCCGCACTGCAAGTTGACGCTTAGACCAGATTTTGAAAGTCGATTTTGTGAGAAAGTGGGGTGTACAAAATTTTTAAAAGGATGTACAACAATGTACAAAATTATCCACTTGTTAAAATACCAATTTGATGATTCCGCACTCCAGCGTCAACTTGGAATGCGAAATTTGGAAGTCGATTTTCTGAGAAACTAATAATAATAATAAATAACCACTGGGGTGACAGGCCGATAGGCCCTGAGCCTGCCCCAACGCCATCTGTTCGCGTTTAGTGGAACTGCGTCCACCTGGGTGACGGCGGTGTGGTCAGCTCTGCGCGCACCTAACCACCAACAGGCATATCAAGGGCTTTTTAGACCGAGTGACCGTCACGTCTTTATTAACGTGACTCCCCAGTTTGCCTCACGACGCTGGGTGAACGTCAAAAAGTGGGACTCCAGCCGGGATCTGAACCCGGGACCACGCGGACATGAGTCCAACGCTCTAACCACTAGACTATGGAGCCTCTTTCTGAGAAACTAGGGGTGTACAAAAATTTACAAAATTTTGTACTTGTTAAAATCAGAGTTTGGAGATTCCGCACTCCAAGTTGACGCTTAGGTCAGAATTCGAAAGTAGATTTTCTGAGAAATCAGGGGTGTACAAAAATAAAAAAGAAGTTGCACAAAAATGTACAAAATTATCCAATTGTTAAAATACCAATTTGACGATTCCGCACTCCAGCGTCAACTTGGAGTGCGAAATTTGAGTCGATTTCCTGAGAAACAAGGGAAAAAAAATTTTTTTGGAAGGGTGTACAAAATTATACACTAGTTAAAATCCGAATTTGACGATTCCGCACTCCAAGTTGACGGACCCACGAAAACACGAAGCTTGAAGCGATTTAGCCCCATAGTAGCTCTAAAAATAGGCGGTCCGTACATTTTATTCCATAATTCTTCTACACTCGAAAAATTGGATTTTAGATGTCCACCAGTTATAAGAAGACCGATAAAGGCTCTAATCTCTGCAGAGTCAGTAGTCTTCCATTTTCCTTTCAGATTGCGCTTTGCATATTCTCGATTGGCTTCTTCGTTCGTATGTATAACAGTCTCATATGTCACATCATCAGACAAAAATAATTGAAATGTGTCCACAGGTGAGTTTAGTTTACAGTTTGGTAGCAAAACAACACCGTGTACTTTGTGTAATATTATGGGTTTTCATCTTTCCAGTGTGGGGAGCTTCTTCCTTCCATACTGAAGAAACTTTTCCTTTGAATGCCCTTGAAACAGTCGCAGGTCCAAGTCACTAACATCTTCAATTAGATCGCCTTCCTCAGATCCAATGCTTTCATGGTCACAAACTCATTCTCACTTACTTCCAGTTCTGCGATCTCCGCTGCTGTCAAACGCCTCTGGACATCACTGCAGACCACAATACAGCACCACTAAAACAGAATTCTGTCTATGCACTGTTTCACTTATTTGAAGAAAAGTTGTTGATTTGTGTGAGTGTTTTCAGTTAGAGCGTAAGATTGGATCCAAAGTTGCTACA
Source organism: Lepisma saccharinum (assembly GCA_022664845.1). Taxonomy (NCBI): domain Eukaryota; kingdom Metazoa; phylum Arthropoda; class Insecta; order Zygentoma; family Lepismatidae; genus Lepisma; species Lepisma saccharinum. Next base: position 17,395 of record JAGDQP010038867.1, read on the forward strand.
CAACCTTTGCTGGAAAAAGTATAGTAAATAAGGAACCATTGACAGATTACTCTTCTTTGGAATGACTTGAGTAGTCATAGTTTAAAAATAAACTACTACAATAACTTCATTCGCCCGTGCTGCCATCTGAAAACATGATATTATAATGAGTAAAAATTTGAAGCAAATATATTGATTTTTTATTTGAGCCTCTGAGACTTACCTTGTCAGTATTAGGAATGAAATATATATATAGACAGGTACATAAGAAATATTGTGATCATGAGCCTCAAAGGCTCATCTTGTCATTTCTAGGGTTAAACCCTGCAGTAGTTGTAATTACGGAGAACAGCATAGTCAGTGAAAGTGGGGGGCCGCCTCATAAAGACAGCCGACCAAAAAAAAAGTCCCCTAGCAGTCAGACTAAATCTCTATATGTAAAAATGAATGTTAGTGTATTTGTCCTCTCATCACGCCAAAACAGCTTGACCGATTGCAATGATTTTTCGCACATGATCAGATAATGGCCTCGTTTTTGGTGTTACCATATTTTTGGTAACCGGAAGTGACTGTGTCGCGAACTAATTAATAAAAACAGTAATT
>JAGDQP010038869.1:0-17976 GCA_022664845.1 Lepisma saccharinum
GGTATGTTGTTTTTGTTCTTTTGCCAGTGAGAGCATTGAAACGCTTCCAAAATTTTGTCGGATGTGCTGTATCTTGTAGCTGATTGCAAGTTTTTACCCATTGCCTTAGTTTATATGCTGCAAGATAGTTATGAACTGATCGTTGTAGTTGGCGGTACAGTTGTAATGAAGCTGGATTTCGAGTTCTGATGTAGTCTCTGAAAGCCTGTCGTGAGCGTTTAACCTGTGCGATGTAATTAGGTGGTAATTTCGGTCTAAATGGTGATGAAGTGGACTTTGGTATATGCTGTGTTGATGCGGTCCGGATGCTGTCGCTTATCTTGCTGAGAGTATGATAAAGTTCTTCGTTTCCGGGTTCTTGAAGATTTTGTAGACTGTCGTTAATATGTTCTCGGTATTGGTTCCAATTTGCTAGGTCAAATCTGGTAGTGGTACGTAGGATGGGCGGATCGGGTGTTTGGGTAGGACGACGGTGTAGGGTGATTTTAACTAGGACATGGTCGCTGCCTACAGTATCCAGAACTTCGATGAGGGTGTGTTGAATCAGGTTGGGCGAAAGGATAACTATATCAGGGGTAGTTTGTGTAATTGGTCGTGTGAGTTTTGGGAGAGGTTGTGAAATATCGTTCGTGCTGTTGCTGATGAAATTATGGAATTGGGCTTTCTGTCTGTCCGATCTGCTATGGATATTGATATCTGCCATGATAATATACGTTTTGAAATTGTTGGAGATATGTTGAAAGAACTGTAATGGGATGGGATGACCCGGTCGAATATATATGGTTATTAATGTAACATAAAGGCTTTTAAAATACAAGGTGCAAATTAGATATTCTGGGAGTTGAAACTGTGTGATCTGATGTGTACGGTGTGGTAGGGATGGTTTGAAACCAAGCGCTACTCCGCCATTGGCTCTTAAAGCAGGCATTGTACTGGCTTTATGGATGAATTGATATCCAGAAATTTTACAGATTGATTTGTTGGTAAGATGTGTGTCGTTTAACATGAAAGCATGAACTTTTTCCTCTAACAATAGTGCTTCGAACAAGGGTTTATGTTTCAGAAGAGAACATATGTTTACAAATAATAACACAATATCCATAATGATATGTCAGATGATTGGCTTTTAGTATTTGTCGTCTGTAGGTGGTGTTGTAACGAAATGTACATATGGGCCTGAGTAGGTAGCGTGAAAATTGACATAAAACACCTGTTTTGCTGCATTTTGAATTTGTTGCAAGTTGTGGGTACGTTGTGTTGGCTGAACATTTTGCAATGTGAGAGTTACGAATGATAACACTTGTTCTATAGTGATAGGTTTGGTGAGTATGGGATGCTTTTCTGGGAGATGGTCATCTTCAGGTTGTTCATGAATTCTACGGGGTACTACAAGGTCTGCCTTTGTTGGTTCAGGTTCAGGTCGTGCTCTGCATTTATAACTATAAGTAGGATGTGGTTGCTGACAGGTGGAACACTTAGGAGGAAATTGCATATTAGAACATTGTTTGGTAGGATGAGGGCCAGTGCAGTAACCACATTTAGACTGGTTTGGACAGTTGTTCGTTGCATGTGAATTATAACTTTGACATTTCTCACACCGAAGTGGAATAGGTGATTGTGTTCGAGAAGATTCAATCCGGTGTCTTTTTCTATAAATGTAGGCTCCTAGAGTGAGTAAATCGTTAACTGTTTCCTGTGACTGTGTGAGTATACGGACGAGATAAGTGGGACCTGATTGGCATTTGATGCTCAAGACTTTGGTAATTTCATATTCCTCCTGCCTAAGTTCTTCGGCTATTTCTTCTTCGCTCCACGTCGGATCTACGCCACAAATAACTACAGATAAAAGTGGAGGTTTCCTTGGTGGTGGTGTCTGTTTGATGCGTTGGCTATTGAGGTTGATGAAGGTTGCAGATTTTCCGAAAATTTTCACACTGAACGTATTACGTATAGTTGTAGCTAATTGAGCGTCTGGTGATTTAATGATCATTCCATTTCTGGTTGGTATGATTTGTGTTATATTTTGCCTAGGTACGTATTTGCAGAGCTGCTGAAGTATGTGTTTAGCGTTTTGAAATTTAGCATCAAAGTTACTGAGAAGAAAAGAATGTAGTGATGTGGTGGTTCCCGATGTCTCTTCAGTTATCATTACGTCTGCATTGTCACTCTCATTGCCGGTATCGCCTTGTACATGTTGTTTCTTGGTTGGTGGTGAATCCGAATGATTATGAGTAGAATCTCGAATAGGAGTACGTGAACAAGAGCGATGATCTATTTTGCTTTCTTTTCGTGAGCCTTGTGAATATTGAACTGTTTGCCATACGCCGGGTGTAGGAGTGTCAACCTGAGCCGGAAGTCCTTTGTGAAAGCCGTCCGCCATATTATCAATCCGTCCTGTGGCCGAAGCCCGTGAAACAACGAGGGAAAAAAAGATGAAAGTGCGAATCAAAATAACTGATGAGATGATCAGTCTTAGTGCAATGACTACTGCCTCAAATTAACTTTTACCCTCCAACACTGTAAAGTGCTGTCGATCCTATTGAGATCGTATGCACGCTGGTCTCGATTGTGCGTATGCAACACAACGTCCTCGAAAGCACGTTAACGAATCCCAGCTAGGCTAGGTTAAGTTATGCCAGTAAATTCAAGCTCCGATAATTACATAGAATAGTTTTACAACATTTATGGTAGGAATTAAACTACCTTTGTCCATATCTGTACTGCACACGTAACAGGATACAGGTAATAGGTTAATCTAAAATACTGTTTTAAACTTCTTTTTCACAGACGGGAATAACTTATTCGCATTTAGATACGTTTTCATACACTGATATTTTTAACTGCAATTGTTAACAGATATTTACATATAGCAACTATTGCTATCACTGTTACAGAATAAAGAGCAGTTTTATACATTTGTAGGGCGAAATTTCTGTCAGTGGGTAGAAGAAAAAAAAATGAATTTATTACATAGGCCCCCTACTTGTAACTTTCGAGTTCATTGTACATACATTTCTTGTAAATAACATTCATTTGAAGGTTTCTATTGCGTTTTTCTTCATTTTCTGATCGATTTTTCCATTCTTATGTCTCAGCACTTAAAAATGTGCAGACGTTTTTCCATACGTTTGAAGAAGGAAACAAATCAACCAACTTTTTTTAACTCTACAGGAAAAAATACAATACTTGTAAACTGTCTGAGCAGCACGAAAGTATCAGAAGACCGTTTTGAATACTCAGTAGCAATATTGTTTCCTTTCAATAAATAATTAACATATTATACAGTTTTTTTTAATTTCCCACAAAACAGCTGTTTGGATTTGTTTCCTTCTTCAAACGTACGATTCAATTATGCTTACGTTGCATCTATGCTCTACTACAGTATTTTGTACGATGATCTTGGCATGGTATATAAGGAATCCGATGACCAACAATTTCTGACACTTTCTGCTGTACGCCATTACATTTTCCAGATATATTACTTGCAAAATCGTACGATTGAAACGCAATCAAAGATATATCAGTGTCCTTTTTTTGTAGACTACCACAAACTTGCTTCGCAATTCCTTGGCCTATTTTATCTGTGCACTCTGCCACTGCTAGTAAACGTTCTCTAGTCTTACAATTCTCGTCAACGCTTCTTATTACAACAGGAAGGATGTCTTTGTGTGAGATATCGGGTGTACTATCTGCCATTACTGAGTAAAACCCACTAGCTTGAATCTCCTGAACCACACTTTTTCTGATCTCGTCAGCAACTAAGGAAATCAACTCGTTTTGTGACTGAGGACTCATGTTACATGATATGGACGTAGTTTTTTACCCTCAATCCAGCTTCGTAAAAGAGGATTATATCTTGAGAGTAAGGAAATTATTTAAACGAAGTTGCCGTTTTCTGGATCTGATCCTGAGCCACGGATCCTTGTCTTTCTAACATTCTGCAAGTATCTAGTAAAATCTTATCAATTTCTCTATTGTACATTTTCACTTTCTCCTCTTTGACTAAAACCGACGTTTTTTGTGGTCAAGAAGAACGTCAATATGACATTCTGTTAACAAAAAAATGGAGTAACTATAGAGTGCTGATTTCTGTGCTGTAGAAGAGAAATACATCTGTAATCTTCCCAACTTGTTTTTTTTTTTCAGAACTTTTCATTTCCCCCCCAGTTTCGGACACCAATATTTGACCACGATTCTTCACTCTTTTCTCTGTCTACCGCACTCAGAAAAAGAAAACACATCGAACAAAAAGCTGAGTCTTTATCTGTACTATATTCTTAATACTCAAATTCCTTGAACTATAATGGATAAAATCTGTCTTTCCCATCATTTAAAAAACGCGCTAAATTTGGCTGGTGTGGGCCTGGTTGTATTAGATAATTCTTCTGATTGTGCGAAAGAATGTGTGGTCTTAGTCCAGGATCATGTTCAACTAACTACAGAATCGCCTTTATCTGAACCTTCTTCAACAACATAATCATTTCCGACTTCTAAGCTACGTAGAAATTGTTCACCAATATTATATAAGTTCACTTAATATTTCATATGTAGAAAGTTTCTCATTTATCACCTCTTTCTGTTCAAGTGTACTAACTAACTCTCTTGCATCACGACACCTATCTAATAAGAAATAGACTTTACCCATAAATTCAAATGAGACACACTATCGGCTATTTCTGCCTCTGGGATTGTAGTATTCAAAATATGTTCACTATTTGTATTATCCTTGTTTTCACTTCCAAAAATTTCATTCATTGTCACAAGCTTCTTTATTCACTAAATTCACTGCTACTTCTTCTTTGACTACTTCTACCGGAAACCTTCGAGATACGTCGTCTTCCGTATTATTTTCATCCACATTAGAAGTCGGAATATCTTCAATTCCGACATTTGGCATACGTGACGTTGACGTAGAAGGTTGTTTTTGTCAGTGTGTACAACTTCCTGATTTTTTTTTATTAAATACCGCTCAAAATGTTTTAGGAATATTAAATGAACAAAGTGAGGTTGTGGACAGTTTACAAGAAGTGAAATTTAAAAATCAACATGTGAGTTTCAGGATAGGAAATTACATGAAATTTACCCCAAGTCCACAAAATAATTGATAATTTACAGCAAATAACGCGGTAGCTAAGCAAATGTTAACCCAATTGAGTCAACTCAACAAAATGGCCTTCTTCCAACTAATATTGCCAACTACGCTAATTTACCAACTTCTTGATATATTGGTAACTTTTTTTGGGGGGTCTTCCCCTATCCTCCCCTTTAACGACGCCCCTGGAAACATTTGTCCTCATTAAAAGTGCTAGTAAAAATGATTTTGTACGGCTATTACTATAGCAGAATGTGTGTTCAGTTAGGCTACATTAGTATTTAAATGTAGGAGCTAGGCCCTTCTTGTCCCAATAGGTAGTAAATAGCCCATTTCTGGGCGATAAAAAATGTATGAGCCAATGTGTGTGAGAGGTTTATGAACAAATGACAGAACGTTTATATCAAACAAGAAAACAACATATGAAACCAAAAGGATTGTACAAGAAAGTAGGTAGGAAACGTTCATTGCAGCACGTATTCTTGTATAAGTACTGTTCATTATTCATCGTAGAATTCACCTTCAGTTTCGTCACCATCACTGCTTCTAAAGCTGTCTGCTTTCAGGTTGTTATAGAACCACATTTGGTTCTGAAAAACGTATTTCCTTGCAAGGTGCATAACGTCCTGATGCTTAGCTGCCTTCAGGGGAAGTGGTGTCCCATAAAGTATACGTTTTACACCAAGTCTTAACTTTGCGTTAGAATATGCGATTTTAAAAATTAAAGGGGACAAAAAGGGACTATCATTGAATGGTTTGAATCAATTGTTTGTATACGCGGATGATGTAGATTTAATAGGGGACGATATAGATGCACTACAAAGCAACACAGATATGTTAGTAGAAGTGTGCGATGAGATAGGTCTACAGGTAAACACAGACAAAACAAAATACATGATAACAAGCCGAAACATAGTGAATAACGAAAATAAAAACATAAGAATTAGGGATGAGGTCATAGTGAAAGTAAACAAATTTAAATACTTGGGAGCATACGTAACAAACAAAAATGAGGTCACGGAAGAAATAAAAAGTCGCTTAGTATCGGGGAACGCATGTTTCTATTCAGTCCAAAAACTTCTAACATCGCGATTAATATCAAGGAAATTGAAATTGAAAATATACAGAACGGTTATTCTGCCGGTAATACTTTACGGTTGCGAAAGTTGAAGTACGACCCTAGCAGATGAACATAAATTGCGTGTATTTGAAAATAAGGTTTTGAGAAAGATATACGGGACAAGATGACTGGAGAATGGAGGAGATTGTATAATGAAGAACTCCACGGACTGTACGATTCACCAGATGTAAAAATAATGAAATCGCGACGACTAAAGTGGGCAGGCCATGCAGTTCGGATGGGGGAAACGAAGATTATATTCTATCCTTGTTGGAAGGCCGGATGGAAGGAGACCACTGGGAAGACCGAGACGTCGTTGGGAGGACAATATTGAGGAGATCTTCGAGAATTAGCTGTTCGTGGTGAAAACTGACTTGATGTTGCCCTGGATAGAATCCAATGGCGAACGTTTGTTACTGCGGTGATGAACTTGCGAGTTCTATAAGCCACAGAATTAGTTAGTATGGTAAGAGTTAAATTGTATCAATCATATTACGTTAGAATACCCTGTGAGTTCCTTAAGGTTGAAGTATGAAATCAGTATTCTATATTTTTCATCATTTTCTGTAGTACCATTTTTAATACAAAAAATGAAATTAGATAGCAGCATAATAGTACCTTTGTACCTAAGGGAAATGTGGCTATTGTGCCCATCATCTGAACAACCAATTACATGCTTATTTTCAAGTCATTGTCAGTGAGTGAGTGTTTTGTTTGACCACTAGAATTATTATTCTTATGTTCATGGTACTTGGTGAACTCGAGGGAGTGTTGCAATTCATAATTTGTTTCTATTATTATTATTATACACAAGTATGTTTATTTTTGAAGAGTCGTATTGGAAGCAGAGATGTCCTTACCAGGACACAAATTATCTCGATGGAAGATTCTGTTATGTTCTATTGTTAGACTGCAATTCTAAAGAAAAGAAAAGAACGAAAGAACGAGAATTCAAAATAAATCCGATTCTATTTCAAGTTGAAATCTCTGTTATATTATTAAGTTACAGTAGATTAGAAAATAGGATTAGAATTCCTCTTTTATTTCATGATGGTTTATAGTACCTTAATAGAAAGTACTGAGAGCCACAGAGGGGCGGAGAATCACTGGTTGAGTAGCAAACTGGTTAAGATTACAGAACTAAGAAGTATGAAACATTTTTCGTTCAGGTCGAATATATAAGGGGCAGTCAAATGAAAACCGAACACCCACCATAAAACACATTCCTCGCAAAAGTTTGCAACACTGTTGTTACGTATCGATACTGTCATCTGTAGGGTAGGAGAAATGCATAGTGAAAACGTGCATGTCTACACAGTTGTTTCGTTATTGCCTTGGAGGTGAGCGTAGTGAAAAGTGTGTTCGTCCAACATGGGAAATGGAGGCAAGCAAAGAAGAGCAGGGAGGTGTGGTTGTAACAGCCCAGTTGCTATTCCATTTTTATATTTATTTTCTCCCCTTTTATTTTCTTAGTTTCCGTTTTGTTTTCTCTCTGTGTGTTCTCTTTAGCTCATTCTCTTTGGTTGGTTTTAGACTCTTTGAGCGTGTTTCGGTTGGATTTTTCTTTGGATTTTTATCGTTATCCATCCAGGTTTTCGTGAGTCACGCAGCAATGACTTGGATCTAACGCTTGTCTTTGATTGGACCCTAGTCAATGCTTCGTGACTTGTTTTTTGCTGATTGGTGTGAATCAGCCTTCTTCTCCGTTTGCTGGGAGAACTGCTCTCCCACGCCATGTTAGTTCAGTTCCAATTTTAATGACGAGACGAATGGACGTATGGGCTTTCCGTCATCTGTACTTCCTAAGCCCTGTCTACGATTGGTAATTATAAACACCAAATTTAGTATCATTTTCGATTTAGACTGTTTTCGTCCATACCGGAAACTATATTATTCGAATTAAGAAGAATTACAACCGATATAAGTGCTACCAAGACTTTTCCGCGGCAACATTGTTTCGAAATTTTCACCTTATAAAATTTATTATTTTGTTGTGAGATTATTTATCAAAATGTATAGTATGTTCTAAATTTCAGTATGGGGCCGCTATTGACCGAATTCTTACATTACAAGTATCAGTTCGTTAGATTTTAATAATCATATGCCAATTTCTCGTCTCCAGTTTTAAAAATCTATTCGAAATTCCCGGTTAGCCATGTTTGACAGCTACCGCATATTTTGATTACTTGATCAAATTAGCAACATGTCTGTTCGACTATTTTTGCGTACCGTTTCGATGTTAACAGTAAATTTTATATTATTCGACATGGTTAGATAATTTTCGTTTCAACTCCAGCCACTATTCTCCGATGAAAAAGTCATATTTTAAAATATTATTGTGCACTTTCAAGATTTATTCAGAACGTCTTTTGTATAAGTAGTAATCATGTGTAATGACGTCACTCAATTAATAGAAATAATTTGATTCTTTCTTTACAAAGTATTTTGTAAAGAACTTCTTTCGTGTAAGTAATACAGTGATAAAACTTTTCTAAATTCAATAACTATGTTTCGGGAATAATTTGTGAAAATATCAACAAAAGCTATTAATTATTTTAGAAATTATGGACATTTATGTGTGACTACGCAACTTTCAGTTCTGCTTAATTAATTCAATGTACACCAGATAGATCATTCAAATTTGTTTGTTTCTACACCTCAACAGTAATTCTGTTCAGATTGTTATGATATTATCAAAGCCGAAAGTGTGCAATATGTAAATTCAAAGTAATAAATTGAAATTCTGAAACTTTTATATTTCTTCGAACAATCTTGTGTTTATGTTCAGTGAACGTAGTATAGAAACCTCTCAGTTAACCAGTTACGATTGAAGGCATTAGTTGATAATCCTCATGCAGTGTTTAGTAATATTTATAATGTGCAGTGAGTTATTTAGTGTTTGACTTGATATTCATTGGAATCTAGCTACTAATCGTTACGTGAAGTTGACAGCAATTGATACTATATTATTTCTGTGTTTCGGTAAACCTATCGTATTGAGTGATGTAATTTTTATTAGAGTAGGTCGATTCATAAATCCGTAGACCAGTGGTAGGATTCTTTCGCCAGCTGAGAAGTGATAACTTGGGAAAGGAGCTATATATTGAATTTCTAGTTATTTCTGCGTTGACATATGAAGTGACTAGAGCATGTGATTTGTGTGAATAAATATTATTTGCATTTGTACGTTATGACACTACGTTTGGATTGAGTTGCGACCGTCATTCCTTTGTGTTCGTTTGTATTTATTTCAGGAATTGCGATTCCAGACTACAGGTGTGAGCCCTACTAAGGTAAAGGTAAGACATGGTCTTTTGCCACCCTGTAGCCTTCGAAGTGAGTAAAGACACCGTATGAGTCACATATGAGTCGTTATGCGTATTATCGTTTGAGATTATTTCCCAAGTAAAGATTTGAGTTTCCTTTCTTAATATGTCACTAATCTGAACCAGCTGGTACTTCGGAGTATGAACTGACGATGTAATTAAAAGATTGGAGGTGTCGCCTTACCGGTATTTCCTCCCTCGATCTAAATTAATTTTTTTACAGCGATCACAAGGATCTGGAATCCTCTTTCCCAGATATTCTTAAATTTGGAAGGCATTTCTGCGCCGCTCGTCTGGGGTGTAGAAAATGTTTGGAGCTAGAGATTAGGTTAGATGCGTTGTGTGGGTACTCTAGGCTCCTGGCGACCCTAGTTGTCTGTATGATCCTCTTTTGGGATCTAAGGTTGGGGGCGTTTCATGGTTCTTATCTTGGTAGCCGAGGGTGCTGGAACACGTGAAATTCATCGTCGCATGTCTGCTGTGTATGGCGAACACTGCATGTCCTGACAAATGTGCATGAGTGGCAGAAGAGATTCCGCGAAGGACGCACATCACTGCAAGACGATTCGCGCCCGGGACAGGCCCATCGCGCCATTACGCCTGATGTGATTGCAAGGATTGATGGTCTCAACCGGGAAAACCGACGAATCACAGAGGAAGAAATTCGTGTTCAGGTCGGCATTAGCCATGGCTCCGTGCATGCCATTATCAAAAATCACCTGCAGTTCCGAAAAATTTGCGCGCTGCGGTTTCCGCATCAACTGACAGAGGGATAAAAGATTGACAGAATGGCTGCATGTCTGAGTCATCTGCAGTGGTACCACGAGGAAGAGTATACGTTTTTATCACGACACGAAGAAAGACATTCGTGGACGTCGGTTTCAGTCGGACGAAGAAGTGCAAGAGTGGGTGAGGTTGGGGATCCGTCAGCGACCTACCTCTTTCTACAAGAGTGGAATTGATCGTCTCGTCTGCCAGTGAGATAAATGTATTAACACTTCTAGCAATTACTTTTGAATTAAACTAATATATTTTTTTGTGTTTATAATTTTCTGAAGTAGGCCGATAGAAATAATTGTATAGTGGGTACTAAATAGAGCTAACCTAGTCTGACGACCAGTTTGCGTTAAGTTAACTTTCTGCCAGAATCTTGTACAAACTAAACTGTGTTCAGCCAACGATTCTGCTTTAGATATGATTTAAGCATCATCGAATAGAAATATTAATCTTTCAATTGAACGTGTACTTTATTGCTAAATCCATCCGTATGTTTTCTCTGAATTGCAATCATATATTTAAACAATGTCAACATAGTCCCATGACAATCTGACATTATAGCAATTCATTGTTTTCCAAAGCATAATTGAATATTACCTATAATCTACTAAAAGCTATCTTCCAATGTTCTTATCATATAGCATAGGAACAGTGCTTCAAATTCCCAAAACTTTGCTAATTAAATATATTTGAATAGTACATTACGGTTCACCTATTTGTCAACAAAATTGTATCTTACAATGATACTTCCGACATCACACATAAAGTTAATTATTACAGAAAAAGATAATACATCTTCATTTGTTCTTTCTTTCCGTCGTATGTGTAAAAATATAAAATTCCGATCATAGACTTTGAATTAATTCAATATGTTCATTTCATATTCCAATAACTCACCTCCTCTGTGAACTGAACACATATTGACAACATTCAATAAATGCATCAAAGTTAATTTCAATGTAGACGTTAAATTGTCTCTGTTCCGTAACATCAGTTTCATAAATAGCTTAACTTTCTTTCGATCAAAGTTCAATCTTTAAAATAAACACAAGCAAAATTATCAAATTAACAGAAAGTAATTTGTGTACAACAAATTACCAAATTAACACTAGTAATACTTACATTTGTCTTATCTGTGAGATAAGCAAAATAATATTATTTACTCACTGATTATGCTTCATAAGAATATAAGTAAATTCATAGTTCTTTAATATTTATCTAATCATTTCATCAGTTCTGAAATCCTCATAAAAGTATATCACTGTGTCAGTTCTATCAATACGTTCATAAGTTCCAGTTCTTTCATCACAGTTTGTCATAGATCCTTAAATCTATCTTTCCTTGAAAATTCATAGCTTAAGTTGCCCTCTTCTCTCTTCTTCTCCTGTTAATATCCAATGTGCTAGGTGTTTGTTATTTTGTCCCATATGAATTCATTTGCGAAAGTTCTTTGTAAGTCCATTTCCACTTCATTTAGATGTCCCATTTGGTACCAAACAAACCATATCGGCTTATTAGATATAAATTTTGGATGTTGCATATATTTATCAAAACCAATTTGATTGAGAAAATCGTCGAATTTCTTTTCAATATCACCAATACTACTAGTTTGGTTACATGTTGAAACAGTTTTGTTACTTTGACAAGGTGTATATCCCTGTTAGCATAGGTTCTTCTTTCATGAATAACATCTGTCTGATCTTTCAATTCCTCTTCTTCACCAAAAGTTGCATTTACCATAACAGAAGCTGTCGTATCAACATTTTTATCTCTCCAATTGATTAGTTCACTGGAATGTATGTGATCATTAATCCATTTTTGTAAATAGGTATGTCTTTCTTCTAACTGTCTTATAGATTGTTGTAAATTTATTAGCAATCTTCTAATAGAAACGATATCACTATTATCTTTGTTTCTGCTCTCATTATGATAGTTTCGCACCTGAAATCTCAATCTATCATCTGCAATTTGGGTATCCCATTTACTGATAGATGAACGTCTGTGCTGAGATAATGATTGTCTCTGGCTTGCATTCAGTAAGCGACTTCTCCAGTTACCCAGGAGCAGATCCATCCCAGGTCTACCCAATATAGGTAAAGGCATGTCATTTTCGGTTACCATAAATTCTAAATAATATAGATTATTGCGGTAGACAACTGGCATAGAAGAAATACCTATGATGGGAAATACTTTATTATTTACAGCCCTAAGTTGAGTGTTGGCTGGATGAATTATACCAGCTGAATTTATCTGTCGTAATAAAGTTTCATTTATGATGTTACTACAGGCACCAGTATCAACAATTAAGTCCTGTTCCATGCCATGCATTCTAAGATGTATTACTAAAGTTGGTGAACTAGGCTGCATTTTAGAATCTGTCACGGTGTTAATCCAGAAGTCGTCGATCCCCAATCCGACTTGGACGTTTGAAATTTGAGTTTTATCCGGTGTGTTATCCTCATCCACCGATTTTATCTGAGATCCCTTATAAGAAGACTGTTTTCCTTGTCGTTTTCTTTGCTCACACTGCCTATAGAAGGGATTAGGCTTATTGCAAAATTTGCAAAACTTCCCAAAAGCCGTGCATCTGTTCCTTAAGTGCGAACCTCCACAGAAGCGGCAATTACGAATTGTTACTGTGAACTGATTTTCTTTCCTGCTTTGCTAATTCGGTTCTCTTTGAACTAAATTGGTAGTCATCTGTTTGTTGAAATTAGAATTTGATAGAAGCAAACTATATTTATCTATAGCTTCATGTTGGATTGCAAGGCTAACTGCTTTATCAAAAGTAAGATCGTCTGTGGAAAGCAGTCTTTTCCTCAAGTTGTTGTCGATAATTCCTAGCACTAATTAATCTGTTAGAGCTTCGAAAAGAAAAGTACCAAATCGACATTTATTTGCTTGGTTTCGTAAATCAGCTACATAGTCCTTAACCGGTTGCCCTAACTGTTGATGCATACGGTGGAAGGAAAAGCGCTCTGTAATGATATTGGTTTGTCTTGGCAAACATATTGACTAGCAATTCTTGAATTTCCGAAAACGACAGTTTCACTATAGGTTTAGGAGATATTTGATCTTGTAGCTGAGCATATGTTTGTGAATCTATCGAAGTCAACAGAAGTGGTGCTTGTTTTTGTTCACTTATATCAAAAAGTGAGCAATGTAGTTTGAATCTTTCGATATAATGCTCAATTTTGTCATCTACTGGATTAAACGTTGGATATATCATAGGATTTGCTGCCATAATGAGCCTTATTCAACAGAATAATTATCTTTAGATTTAATTTCTTTAGATTTTAGACAAGACTACTCACAGCACAAAAGATAAAAAATATTATCTACGCAAGGAATATCTCTCAATGAATCCCATACTTTGTCGCCAATTAATATAATTTTTGTGTTTATAATGTTCTGAAGTAGGCCGATAGAAATAATTGTATATTAGGAACTAAATAGAGCTAACCTAGTCTGACGACCAGTTTGCGTTAACTTTCTGCCAGAATCTTGTACAACCTAAACTGTGTTCAGCCAACGATTCTGCTTTAGATATGATTTAAGCATCATCGAATAGAAATATTAATCTTTCAATTGAATGTGTACTTTATTGCTAAATCCATCCGTATGTTTTCTCTGAATTGCAATCATATATTTAAACAATGTCAGCATAGTCCCATAACAATCTGACATTATAGCAATTCATTGTTTTCCAAAGCATACTTGAATATTACCTATAATCTACTAAAAGCTATCTTCCAATATTCTTATCATATAGAATAGGAACAGTGCTTCAAATTCTCAAACCTTAGCTAATTAAATATATTTGAATAGTAGATTACGTTTCACCTATTTGTCAACAAAATTGTATCTTACAATGATACTTCCGACATCACACATAAAGTTAATTATTACAGAAAAAGATAATACATCTTCATTTGTTATTTCTTTCCGTCGTATGTGTAAAAACATAAAATTCTGATCATAGACTTTGAATTAATTCAATATGTTCATTTCATATTCCAACAGAAACAAATTGCATTGCCACTTTGTAGTGGGCGTTCGGTTTTCATTTGACTGCCCCTTCATAGATGACAAAGCATAACCAGTACCCGTTCCAACTAGTGATGTGTTTTAAAATGAATTATTATTCTTTGCAATCTCTTCAAATTAAAAATATGCATCACTATGATGAAAAAAATGTGGGGTACGAAATAGGTAATCATTCCCCAAGGAATACTTATAAATGGTTTTGCCAATATCCCATAAATATGTGTTCTGTATGTATGTTGGACAAGCATTATTCTGATGTTAACAAGTAGGTTTGCCAACGCTATATATCATTACAATTTCCAGTCTTTGGATTTCCTTTAAAGTAAATAAGCTGCCTGCTACAAAGAAGTAATCCAAAATACTTACAAAATAGTTCTTACATAGATGTAGCATACAGGTGGACAAGGAGCCATATTTAGTTGTAGATATTACCTTAAAAAGGTTTTAATTTATCGGCTTTATTTGCTATGTATCTTGTAAAGTACTCTTAAATTTCTTGAATACTTAAATGGGAATAACTTGCAGAAGTTTCCATAGCACATTAAAAATAGTAGATTAATTGATTTTTTTCCTATTTGTTGAGAATAGTAATTTAATTGTTGGTTTGAATGTTAAATATTGTTAGAGTACATGAAATATAATTACGACGACTTGGGTACCAAAATTAGACATTTTAATACTTTGTCTTGTATTCTAATTGTTGAAAGCAAAATTCCTTCAATGAATTAAAAAGGTTGAGTACATTGGAATCAGCGACAACATAAGGATAAATATCGCATTCTTATTTTCATTCATATTAAAAGAAAGATTAAAAGAAAATATTAGCCATTTAGGTTGCAGCATGGATACAAGAAGGTTCTATTCGGACTACTGATAACCCGAAAGTTTTGGATATAAATGAAAGCAGCGATGAAGATATTTCTTTGCTATTGTCTGAAGTGCAGGAAGACAGTGCACTACTGTCATTCCTGTAGCACGATGCTCTTTTGTTTTTGAAAACAAAGAAAGCACTTCGATAAAACGTTAAACACAAGTATGTTTATTTATATATTGAAATTTTAGAAAGCATTGGCGCATAGGACCACTGACATTCTTTTAAATTACTTACCTTGGGAAATATTTAATGGTCGTCGGCCAGTGGACCACCGCTAATTTCGAGCCCTGCTACACGTGCTCAAAGTTAACGAGGCATCGTTATAAATAACGTCATAGCTCGATAGTTATGACGTAAACGTTATTAGCTTACAAAATCACAATTAAAGTAGTACTCGATAGTCGATACACGAATCGGAGCAATGTTTACGGTTGACGGAATGAGACATAGGTTCCACAACGAAAGAATTGTATTGTCAGGTATTTAAATTGTTTAATGGAAGAAGCATAGAGATCCCTTCTACGCTACATTTACTAATCAAAAGCATAAAGTAAGTAGGTGTTCTTGGTACTACTTGGATTGTAATTTGCTTAGCCTCACCGCTTACGTCATTATTTATCGAGATATTATGTTAGTTGTGATGATAGCCCAGGATTCCCTTTGTTTGCTTCTGAATTTTGATTTTCAGCTGTATGATGATAATCTTTAAGAATATGTTTCATTTTCTTCTTAAATGTAGGCCTAACTGCTGTTCACACGAGCTATTGTGGTAATAGCATCATCCAGTGTTCCCAGCCTATTTTATATATATAAAAAATAATGTTTGCGTGGCCAAAATGCCATCAAGAAACCGGAGCCTTTGGTATTGTTATAAGAATCGCAGCTGTAACTCTGTACAATGTATTCTTTAATTTTAAAGGCCCGTTGCTGGCTCATTTTTTTTCAAGATGGTGGAGAACCCACAGGTCACAGAGTGATAGACATTTCAGAATCTGTTTCGTCAAACTTCTTTTTTTTACCATAGAGAGAGAATTGTTTTCATTTCTGTTGTAATTAGTGCCTAAGATATTACTTTGGAGGAAGTGTGCCCCGTCACCCTTCCGGCTTCGCCGCCCATGCTTATAGAGCTACCAATATTTTTTACATTAATGTGAAAGGATTTTCTTTATCGTTTCGGATTTAAATTCTACGTATTGAGTAATAGTTTACCTTTGTGTCTTGAACCTTAAAATGTTAAAGTTCAAAGTTCTGTTCCTTCAAAAGTTCGAATTTCGTGAGGACTAATATTGTTTAGTTTTATGAAGATTACTACTAGATGGCATTTGATGAGACTAAACTTACTAAGAATGTTTTAGATAGATTATCACAGATTGAAGAATAGGGTGTTTCCAATACTTTAACGAAATATAATCAGCTAAAAACAGTACCTCGGAACTAACTGAAATAATTTTGCTTTACCCAACAGTAAATAAAGAGGTAATTAATTCTCTTTGTAGTTTCTGTTGTATTCGTAATAGTAAAGATTTTTCTGGAAGAAGCTTTGATTAAATTACCTTGAGGAATTTCGATCAGAGTTCCACAATGTTGAAAGTATGAGATTATGTATTTTTTTTAGTTGATACGATAATTGGATGCTGTTGCTTCTCAAGGAAATACATCTCCACCTACACCTTGTCGATCATAAGATACATTTTGAAAAATGTTAACAACATTGACAACATGTACTTGGGGACGGATACTCCCACAGTATTTTTTTTTCTATTATGTAGAACACTGGTGTGGTGAGGGTGATGCGGGTGAAGCAACTGCCTCAGGCGCCAAATCGGGGTCGTCGAAAACCATTACAGGTAAAATGCCGTTGTAACTAATTTTACAGGACCTGCGATTTTATTTCCTTATAACGAGCATTGTAATATTAAAGAACAAGAATTCGGCGGGGATTTCGAAGAACTTCCTTATAAATACTGACATTCGTTGTAAAAGAATTTTACCTGTATATACAAGAAAAAGCTCCAAATGCATTAAGCGCCAAAATAGAAATTTGGCAGGTTGAAAAAAAAATCGTTTTTTAATGCAAATCATAGAGTGATCTTTTGGCTTTAGATAGAGATCACTGGATCTGACAAAAGTTGGCTTTCTAAGACAGGCAAAATTTCGATCAGCTCTGTTTTCAAGCGGCTTCTTATTTGATACACGCCGTTCGGTTTAGCACTGTTTTGACGCGGGCGCTGTTTTGTGGCACACTCTGTTATGACCAACGGTATATTGTCGCACTTTGTTCTGGCAACGCTGTTCTCTTATCTAATCACCGTGACTATCACCCCAACCAGTGTTTCCAACCACTGTTAATCTCCCATAATGTCTGCTACCGAGGTAAGGGGACCGAATATGGCCCACCTTAACTTTATTGATTTTTTTTTCAGTAAGAAAAACTATTTCTTCGTGCGAATCGACTGAACGATCAAGTTGGGAGACTATTTGCATAAATGAAAAAATCAAATCTGCTTCCTAGAAATGGTGTATAAAAATGTAATAAATCGAAAATTAAATTGTGGCAAGTGGGCCATATTGTGAACATAATATTCCCATTATGGCCCAATATGTCCCGCTATAGAAAACAAGAGCGTATGGCAAAAGTGATGTATAACCTTCTGTATTACTCACATATGCTACATACTGAGAGATATACATTACAACCATACATAATTTATATGACATTGCAAAACGAAGAATATTGTAT
>JAGDQP010038870.1:0-17976 GCA_022664845.1 Lepisma saccharinum
TAAATGGCAAGACCTCTGGGAAAGAAGTAGAAAATCTAGAAGATTATATGGAATAATAGAAAATATACACAACCGACTGCAATGGAGAGGATGGAACCCGAGCAGAGGCGCTGTACATTTTTTGAGTGGCCATGGGCCGTACAGAAGCAAATTATATGAATTCGAACGAGTTGACTCCCCGATGTGCGTGTGTGGCCTTGAGGCGACCCCGGAACATGTGGTCCTCGAGTGCCCGGAAAACCAAGTAAATAACGAAGGAACAATTATACAACAAATAGTTGATTTAAGACTGGAATTACAAGACACAACAGTACGAGACATAATGGAAAATGAGGAAACTAGGAACTCTCTGGATCTACTCGCGGCGAGGATTTCGCATATATATAAAATGAGATATATTAATAGGCAATAAAACCGAAACAATAAATAATTCTACGAATTACACTACTGAGCAACAAACTCAAGCAAATGTATATAGACTAGATTCTTTGTGTCTTTGTAACCATGTGTTCGTCCACTCGATCGTTCGCTCGCTCGTTCGTTCGCTCGCTCGTTCGTTCGGTCGGTCGATTGTGTATTCGTTGGTGATGAATCGGGTATTATGTATGCATGGCGAGTGTGAGTGTAAGAGGGATATTTCAGTCTAAAGTAATGGTTGAATGATGTCATGCGAACTTTGTGGATTTTAGATCTTCTCCACCGTCGTGGCAATCGCGTACCCATTTCCTAGAAGACAGAAATACCTAAAACTAATAATAACAGAGCGCTCACGATGTTGTACGTATAATCGAAGGTAAAACCTTTTGTTCGCTCCCAGAGTTGCTGCCGACTTGTAGTCAGGACAGCGCTCCAGCTCTGGATGGCAGGAACTTAAAAACTGCGCAAGAAATATAATGCAGCGAGTGCGCGAGTGAAAGTGAGAAAACGCGTGTGATGTGAGGTGATGGGCGCGGCGAGTCTGGAAGAGAGAAGAGGAGGAGTTCCCGGAACCAGCCCCGATCCATGGAGCTGGAGGAGAAATCCCGCTGCCCGGGGCCCTGAATCAACTCGACCGGCTTGGAGCCGCGTACAGAATGAATGGTAGTATGAATGGAGGAATGAATGTGACTTTATGTGTTTTCTATAAAATATTCAGTTAGTGATACTAGGGGACATATAATTTGCTGCGATAAAGGTAGTTACAAGTAGTATAGATTAGGTAATGAGTAAAGATTAGAATTAGAAAAAGAAGGACAAATAATGTAAAGTAGAAACTCTCTAAGCTCAACTAGAGAACGGATACAAAATAGGAGTTCCAATCGTGTTAAAATACTAATAATAAAGATAATAAACAGTAAAGTATGAATGAATGAAAGAAAAAACAGACAAATCTAAAACTCTCATAAATCAAATCAGAGTTATGCACA
Organism: Lepisma saccharinum; assembly: GCA_022664845.1. Taxonomy (NCBI): domain Eukaryota; kingdom Metazoa; phylum Arthropoda; class Insecta; order Zygentoma; family Lepismatidae; genus Lepisma; species Lepisma saccharinum. Next base: position 1,407 of record JAGDQP010038870.1, read on the forward strand.
AATAATAAATAAGAACTAAATTACAATAATAAAAATTCAAATAATAATGACACAAACAGATATAAATGAATAAATAACTGAGGTTTGTATGGCTCAAGTCACTTGTATATGTAAAATAATGTATGCATTGCTAGTAGAAAAAATAAATAGTAACTTTCCCCCCAACTCGCGGAAATAGGGCCCAGGTTTATCCATCGGGAACTGGGCTACAGAAATATCCCCCCTCAGTCCTCCTATACTCTTTTCTTTTTTTATCTTTTTTTTGGATACCAGTTTAAATGTATGCAATTTCAGGTCCTACGGACTCCGTGTCTCGACGCCGAGAAGGGGTCGAGACAGGGAGACCACTTGGGGGATGGCCTACCCCAGCTTTGTGGAGAATCCCTTTTAGATTCGCTGAGCCCCTCAGGCGCTCGAAACAAGGCTGTGCTAAGAGAGCAAAGAGGTAGGGGTGACAGGAGGGTCCTTAAATAAAAAAATACCTATTTCCTTCATAAAGTTGGGGCCTTCTTTTCCCCATGATCCACTGGATTCGACCAAGAGGGGGCGAAGATAGAGCTTTGAGCCAAGCACCGGCTTCTAAGGAAGAATTGGCGATTACTCTGAATTTGGTTTCTAAGTTATCTGCAGACTGAGGTAGAAAAGAAAGGTGTAATTTGGTAATGGGTTCATCCGATGTGAATTGCTTTGATCTAGTATTGGGTTCGAGTAAAGCCGAACCAACTATTAATGGCAAACCTCAATCTCAGAATCCCCATGAGAACTAATATAATTTTAGAGAAGTGATTCTATTAGGTATCGGAAACCATAGAGTGATGCCAAGAAGGCGGGAATTACCAAATCTAAGGCTCGACGGATGCCTAATCCTCCAAAACTGATTGGGAGACATGCCTGAAGCCACGTGGTATCAGGAATGGAATAATTGAAGATGGATTCTAATCTAGAGTTAATAATGTTATCATAACAATTAAGTAGATCTTCTTCCCTCCACGCAGGTGAGCAGTGCAGACAATATAAAAACTTTGGTATGATAATTGAGGTTCTCAATAAACAAAAAGCTGAGTGTGCAGATATTGATGAAAGACGTGAAAAATATATCTCAAGTTTGGCTATTTTCCCAATTAGTAAATTTCTCCTTGCTTCAGTAGGCAGGGCAGCTCCTAGAAGAAAGGCCTTTGAGGGAGACATTAATTTAATGCCTGGAGTCACTTCATTAAACATTGTGAGAAGTAGGTGGGTTTGTTTCTTTGCTGTTTACAGGAAGCTAGCACCACGTTTGGAGAAATTAAGGTTGACGACCAATCGTAATTGACTTCCTATTTATATTAATGCATTTAATATAGTATTCTGGTCTCCAGCTACGGTTCTGTCGTCTAAGTACCAAATATTTAAGTCAGTAGTGATTTTACAGACTATGGGTTGAAGATACATTGCAAATCATGCAGGACTTAAAGGGTCCCCCTGTTGTACTCCTCTTTGAGATAAAATAATGCCGTTACCTTGGTTATAACTTTTAACACGTAAGGGTAGATGGATGGGAAATTATCCTTGACGACTATGATCATTGCATCTTTGTCTGTTTCATCGAAATCGTTTTTGAAGTCAGTCTTTAGGCAGGCTTTAGGCTTCTGGTGAGGATATGAATAATATATGCATGCAGTATGTGCTACAGCTTCTGCTCCATGTAGAATGCCTACCCCGAGTTGGTATGGAAAAAGCTGTTGAATCAGCTGATTTTTTATTCTCCCGCATATTATTTTAGAAGAAAGTCTTCTCCATATTTTCCCAATAGCGATTGGTCCTTAATGCCTCCACATACCTTTTCCAGTGAAATAAGAAAAGCTCTGATAAAATCGCCTTATTTCTATGGACACATCTTTTGATAAGATCAAGGGAAAAACTCTCAAGAAATCTTGGTAACGTGATATTTAGAATCTTGAATATTATATAAAGTATTTAGTTCTTGAGGATTGAACTACCAGCCCGACCAGAATTGAAGGATTTGAGCGCCTTTTGAAACTAGATGGCTGTAATATTATTAACATCAATATTATGATCTACTAAGTTAGGAGGCGTAAATGAATAAGGATGAAGGCTCTCAAAATGGTGGGGTCTGATTAGGTGAAGGTTACTTCAGAATGAAAATGTCGCCACAGAAAGTTTATGTTCAACATTCTTGATAAAGACATCGTTGGATGATTTGTATTTATTTGATATGACAGTCATTGGATTAGTTATATCCTCATGAGAACTACTGTACCAAAGCTGAATTCTGGGGGCATCTGTGTCACCCATGTGTTGAGATTATAGATTTTTGCGGCGTTTGAAGGCATATTAAGAGTGATATAAGGGAAGAATAAAAGTTCGCTCCAGTGTCCGATATTATTAGATGTCACAGTCTTCAGAAGAATGTCAATAAGAGCCTCAGCCATGGCATGACTTGCTCCTCGAGGAACTCTTCGCACAATGGGCATTACGATTTAAGCCTTCACAAATTATCAGTACGATTAGAAGAAAGTATTTTGAACTGGAATACTGCCACTTGAAATAAAGTCATAAGCAAAGGAAATTTGATTAGGTGAACAATGTTTAGCACTAGGCACAGATGCTATATTTTTCTTGGAAGTGTCTTTGTGACATTTACCACTGTGTATCGTTAGTCCTCTAGAATTGAGAAAATATGTACTACATTTTGAGCAGAGGAAAACCCTGGAATTAAAATTGACTCCAGCAGGAATGGAGGAGATATGTTGAGCTTGATTATTCATGGTTCTTTCACTATTAAAATAATTTATGATTATCCTTGGTATATATTGTTATTGTTAAAGAATTCGAAATGTTTAAGAACAACAACTGAGATTTGCATTTTCCAACACTAAACAAAATCGCATCCAACCAGAGCGCATCCAAAATCATCCCACCAAAAGAACAGCTCGCACTACGGAGAATCTCTCTGACAACATTTTGTCGTTGCCACCAACCTTCATGCGAAATTTCTGCATTCTAGACCAACGGGAAGTGCCTTCTCTGATGGACAGACAGACACAGAATTTAAGCATTATATATTTTTGTAGATTATTTTATTGTTGGAAGTGTAATGAATAACATTAAATTGTGCGCATTTCATTCGCTTGCTTCTCATATTAAGGAAGATATACTGACATAAAATTTTATTACCATATTACCAAGTTTCACCCTGCATTCTGTAAAATAAGATGGATTTTTCATCTATTAATGATGTAATGAATAAATAGCTCATTACAACATATTAAATTATGAATCAAATATTCATTATACAAAAATTTCTTAGTGTACGTAGTGGCCGTAGCACAATTATTACAATGTGACTTCACATTTGAAAGATTATGGATTTGATCGAGTAGCTGTCTACCCTGACTGAAGCTTTTACAAAGTGTACTTAAGTTTAGCTTTTGCAAAAGACATTCAGTGAAAATATTCTGATGCAGGGACGCTGTTTTAAAATTGCGGCATTGTTCATGTCTTCCCAACAGTATCTCCTGAACCCTATCCCATCCTGAATCAAAATTGACGAAAGCCTGAAAATAGAATTGAACTAGTGTCAGTTGATAGTTATCAGAAGATCCAACAATGCTGTAAGGAAATTAGATATTTTCATCGTTTGAAGCAATTTGAAAAAGAATGACCCGATTTTAATAATGATAGTTATTAATGAAAGCGTGATAGAGTTATAAAACAAATTGCCAACTATGAAGTGAGGCCTAAAGTGTCACTCATGATAATTACAAATGCTCAATGTTTGCTTCACCCACTGCACAAACATCAAGCAGATAGTTGGATTCATCCCAAACGCATCTGAGAATGTCTTCTGTCACATAATTTACTTCAGCCGTGATTCTTCTTCTGAGCTCATCCAAGTCAGGGGTAATAATGAAACATAAACACAGTGTTTACGTATCAGCATAAAAAGACGTCACATGATGTGATGTCTGGAGATCTTGGGGACCAAAGGTGTAGTGCCAAGTCATGGGGTCCCGTGCGTCCAATCTAAAGCTGAGGCAATGTTTCGTTTAAATACGATCTTCTCAATAACTAGTCGTAGCCGCTGTTTCAGTACTTTCACTGGCATTTAGTGCCCTGGGTCACGGCCGTTCACGTCATTAGATGCAGTCGTCTCTGGCTCATGATTCCAGAGATATATAGTTCCAAAATCAGGTCATTCTTTTTTAAACACGCTGTATTTTGATAGAATCATCTTCCAAGAAAAACAACGTTCGAGATCGTGCCGGAAAATATAATATATTTTCAAAGATACTTAGCAGAAAAAAAACGTCTTTCGTAATTGCGGGACACAAACCAAAGAGCACTCACGTCCAAAGAGTAAATATAACTTCTACGAAACAATAATTTCTTTCCATCATCACCATTTCCAATTCAAATGCCGATAAGTAATTTACGATATCTCTTTTATAAATCTTCGTAATAACAAAAGCGATGTACATTTTATTGCATGCATTAGTTACATAAAATGAAAACGTGGTACCGGTACATTAGTTATCTATATTTCAATCAGAATAAAAGTCTGGCCATCTTGTTTGTCAACGTAAAAGTTGCGTTATTCAAATGAATCTACAAAATAAAACTATAGTTCCATTAAGGTTCGTAATCAATGTATTTTTTCTTTGTTAAACAGACGAGGTTTTCAATTGGTCGTTCTGCCACTCAGTGTCGCAAGCTCTAATATACAAAAGCAGACAGTAAGTATAATATTTTTTAACATTATGGTGAACTCGATACTAAATTGCTTATTGGTATTTACTTGTATATAAGATATAAGAAGCATGTCACAAGCGTCAGGGATGTGTTCCATGGTGAACACTCCTTTGGACAGAAGGCGAGGAGATGTCAGGACTTGTAAAAAAAAACCATTACAGTGTGTGTTCCGTGATAACTAGCGAGGGTGGTATCAGAACTCTAATGTAAGTGTCTCTCACTGACAATCCAGTGTTTGTAACTGAACTTATTAGCCTATGTAAGTCTATGTGAGTATGGGAAGTTAAAATTAGTCTTAATTCTTAACCTCGATCTAAACATTGGAAAGGGTGAAAAGAAAGATCATTTTATTTCGCTACATTTCTGTTTGACGTTCTTTTATTTCATGCAACAAGACGTTACTGTACAGATAATTCATCTTCTTTGACTATCACTGTTGATAGAGCAACAGCCATTAGAGTTCAGTGATCAACCCATAACATTCCACTAAAACGAATATATCAATAAAACTGTTATATACGTTTTATTTATTTACATCGACATGTAAAGCTAAACTTACTTCAGCGAAGGCAAAACATCCGTATTTCTGGTCATTCCTGTCTCTTCAGTAAGTCGCTTCACAAATGAATAGAGAGAATATTCGTATTATTTTTATGCATGGGACATGTAAGCACCTTCTTTCTTTTACAAGACTCACCATTTAATTTTTAGTTATATAATTTTATACCTTTCGAAATTGCTTAACAGATTTTCAACGGATTTTCTACCAGAGGTTTTGTTGCCCAAAGTTCTCAAAACTATCCAGTTAGGTTAGATGGCATTATAATATAAGTCGATATTTAATACCGTTTTTACCGCAAGCTGGGAACTTTGCTTAATGTTCACTCAAACTTATATTTAATTGTGCCCAAGGTTTCAAAGTTTTACTTCGTTATTTTAGCTATAAACACTAAACTTTAACAACAGGTCCTACCCGAACATACTATATGTTGAGCAACTATGATTCGGATATTACAATTTTAAAACGAGAATCCTCGAAATACTTGGTATAGGGTTCTAGACGCAACACTCGAAATTATGCATGTTATACCACTTTTGTACTTTCTTCGTACGTAATGGTTATAGTTATAATTCAATTAGCCAATTGATATATAAAACGTTTGGGTCGGCACGGCAAAAATTTGAACTCTAGTCAGGTGACCCATGGCATTTTCACACTAAGCTTTTCCAAGATTCTGGTGGTCCTGACAGCACAAAAATAAATGTCTTGGTATGTGATCTAGATATACTCTCACAATAATGTTAGCATGTACAAGATTATCGATCTGTGAGTATGTTTAATACTTTATTGTATATTCACATCAGATACAATTGGTGGGATGTATTTAAAATAATAAAGACACTTGGACAATTAGTTAATTTATTTTCAAACTTAATTTTAAACTCTTGTATAGAACTTGGTTGGTAACCTTCTTTACATGCAAGCTTAAAATAATGTTTCGAAGAATGTAAAGAGCACAATAATTCTTCTAAAAGAACAATTCCCTTTAAATGTTAAACTAAGCCTCTACCAACTCGATAGCTGTATAATCACATCATACAGATAGTTATAATCAGGGTTGTAAAAGTTTTACAGAGAATAGCGGAATAAAAATTTTGTTGGTGTGCTTCTTTGCTGAGAGATTGCTGGCGCTAAGGTTATGTGAAAGCTTAAGGTCCTTGCTAGTAGAAAGACTTACTCAAAACTAAACCAACTTGTTTTCTGTATGAAGTTAGAAATACTCCGGTACATCGGGAGGGAGTTATGTGGTACATCGCTAACAATTTGTCAGTACCTACAAAGTTTTAGGTTATACATTATTAGGTTAATTATAACTTAATATTTTCAAATTTGTTACATTTCCGTTTTATTTCTCCTTTCTATTCTTTTCAATATGTACTGGATGTTCTCCCTTAAGCCGGAACTGGGGCAGTCACACGTTGTAGTATAAAAATTATGAATTGTGTTTAACCATTCCAGATCCAGTTTTAATCAAAACACTTGATGCATACTAAAGAGACTCCACCTAGCCGATATTGTTTGTAGTAATTTCAACATTTTATTTCAGGTTTCAACGATCTCCAAATGAAGAACCATTTCATCACAACGTTATGTCTTCTATTGAACCATTGGGTATATAGAATGCAAGCCGTAAACCATATATTATTTTCACATAACAAAGAAAACAACAATAATCCATTATTGAAATGCTTAACATTTATAGACAATATTGGATTACTGACAAGTCCGTTTGTTGTTGTTCATGATGAAACAAACGAAAAGGAATTTTCATCAGAAGTTATTAGCTTCATTCACCATAAAGCTCCTTTAGTGTATTGCAGGAGAAATTTTTCGTCTTGTTTCAACAATGAAGTAGGTAGCAACACTCCAAATATCAAAGCTGATATGTTTGTAACTTTGTACAATGGTGATCAGGACTTTCAAAATGTACTTACAAGTTTAAAACAATTACCTTTTTGGAATCCAAGATGTAAAGGTTTTCTTATTATTTCAGACAAAGCATTAAGAAAATCTTTACTTTCCGCAATTCTGAGACAGTCAAGAGACGAACAGATACAAAATATATTGATAATAACCAGAGACTTACGTATGGATAATCTTAGTACCAATAGTCCTGTAAAATTCATTAATTTCAAATCTTACGAGAACTCAACTGGAAAGGTCTATGATTCTTCGCTGCAAGTAAAAACCTGCAATGTAGAAAATATTCCTTCTGCAAAACAACAACTGTTTCCCGACAAAATTACAGATCACGACAGTGTTACTATTAAGGCTTGTAGTTTTCACAAGTTTCCTTATGTTTTGTGGGAAACACCGAGAAAACACAACGAAGGTCCACTAGGGAAGGATCCTGTTGTATTGGGAGGATTGGATCACCAATTCTTTGAGTTGTTTGCTCTGTATAAAAAGGTTAACATACGTTATCTAGAATGTTTGTGGCCAGAAGACATTAACACTTCGTGGAATCCTTATTTAACGAAAGTTGTTAAAGGAGAAGCTGATATATTTATCAATGCTCTACCGTTATACCCAGAAAATATTGAATTTCTAGATTACACAGTACCAGTTTTCTTCTTTCCTTTGGCATTTGCTGTTGCAGCAGCGGAAGAAATTCAGTTTGCAGAAGGCTTATTTGCAGCATTTGAGGAAAGTGTTTGGGCTCTGATATTTGCCACACTTCTTATCACAGGACTAGTTTTCAGTGTCTTAAGAAAATACAATTCAACAAAAGAACATGGTGTTGTCACTCAAAACAATTCTTTGCTTTACATACTTTCCGTATTACTGCAAATTTCCATTCATCACCCCAAAACAATGCCTTCAAGGTTACTTTTCATCAGTTTCGCTTTCTACAGTTTAATTCTAACTTCAATCCTTGATGGACATATAGCAAACATTCTTACAATTCCTTTGCACTATCCGGACATGAATTTTTTGGAGGATGTCGCTCTAAGTAAACTTCCAGTGAAGAGCTTTCCAGAACACGGACACGTCGTAAAACGCTCAGAAAATACAGCAATGAAAGCAATCTCAGAGAGATATACAACTGAAGTTGATGTTGAGGGGGTATTAAAGGATATTGCTTATAAAAAAGACGTTGTGCTTTATGAGCCAACAATTTATTTGAAACATATGATCATAGACCTACAGCTATACAAGGATGAGCATAGTTTAGTTCACATCGTGGAACAGCCGGTGGTTATTCATCGTACCACTTTCTATTGTAGAAAAGGTTTCCCATGGAGTCCTGAAATTAATCTGCTTCTGCAACGGGTTTTTGAATTTGGCCTGTGGAAGAAATGGATGGATGACTCAATATTCTTACTTGAATTGCAGAAGAGGAGGTTACATATGTCTTCTATTAGTAAATGCAATACTTTGCGGCTACACTCTCTTGGTCCTTTATTCGAGGTTTATATTTGTGGTATTTTTCTTGGCTTATTTAGTTTTCTTGTAGAGTTAGCATAGGTACATGACAGTCACAATCTCTGTTGAAAGTCTTGACCAGCCCATGTGAAACGTAGATTTGGAGCTAGAAATAATTCGTAGACTCTGAAGCAAAGACCGTGTCACGTAATGGAGTATTTTATATGACGTTTGTTCTGACTTGCAATTTATACTTTGGTTTTTATTCATTAATCACTTGGGTGTAGCTGTATATTTGCTTGCTTAGGCCCGTTTCCAGTAAACTCAAAAGTATTTTCCTTACATTTTATCATTAACGTAATGCTTTATTCGAGCGGTTTATATTATTTCTATAGAGGTATATATTATGCTCATAATACGTCAGGATATATTCCAAGTGAGTCTTCAATATAGAAAAGCGTGAATAAAAGTGTCAAATTGGTTGGTTAAACCAGGAGCATATATCAAAGATCATCCATTATTTATATCTTCCGTCATGATATTATATTATAAACTACAAAAATGTCCTATTTAAGCATTCAGTCAAGAGTGAAAATGCGTGTAATGTTTCCAAACTGTGATAAGAGATAAAAAGAAGTATGGAAGTAACCAAAAATGTATTCATTCAAAGTGCATAACTCTTTGCCTTCGTATAAGCTGTAAAATACACAATTTAGCACAGTTGAAAAGGATTACAACCCATTCATAGGATAGAACATTGGTTAAAGAAGACGAAGAAGATTATTAGATTGTATAGCTCAGTCTGTGCCTAAAATTCTTTGGTTTCTTATATCAAAGGATTGTGGGAAATGTGTGTTCAGCTGTAGGATATGTTTCCTAAATTGCAGGTGCAAAGTTTTAGATTTCAGTAAGCAAAATGACTGTTAAGGTATGAAGCTGTTTGAAGTAATTGTAGCTGCTACAAAGAACTGTTACTAGATAATTTTCATTATTTCTGAATACGAAAGAGAATATTACTTTATCAGCCATATCTAAACAGGTTTGACATTTTCTGTGACCCATGGAAAAGTTTAACTGAAAGGAGTTTTACTAAACAGGTTATACCATTTTAAGAAGATTAGTGTAAGGTGGATGTTATTGTGTCGAGTACATATATATTCAATGCAACTTTTGTAACAACTGAATTCACGCGTTGAATTTTTAAATTTAATGTTAAGGCCTTAAGGAAACTTTGACTCAGACCGAACTGAATCTATGTGTTAAGTCCTTACGGCATTTAGAAGATAAAGTTACAATGTCAGTGAGAATATTTGAAGACTAATATTTTGAGATGCTGAAATTATAGATACAAGAAAATGATGAAAAGCAAGAGAATGACTTCACAAAATCGATATTGCAATCCTAGCGTTTATGAAATTTCTATCTACAGATAAATTCCATAGAAAACTATTTGAGCACATACAATTTATTACGTAAAGTCCATGAAGTTACATATAAAGGTTTGGTATAAACTCGATATTATGTAAAGTATATCGTTTACCTGAGGATCTGGTAGCACCGCCATGCTTAGTGGATACAACATACTTAACAATCATTACTGTGGTTACATCAAGAGACTACTTCAAATCTTTACTCTCGTTCTAGTGCATAATTTAGCGAAAAGTAGAATGAAATTACCCGAAGTTCATGTAAAATATAATATCCGAAGTGTTTAATGAGGCTGAACTACCTATCTACAGATAAACTGATAAACAACACTGTTTAATTATCACGTTTTAAAAGAGTTCTCAATATTAAGTACAATTATTATGCTTCTAATTATTATTATCATTTTATAGCTTATCCAAATGTATATTATTCATTACAAAGTATTTTTATATCAAAATTGAATATTCATAGTGACTTAATTACATGTATATTTGTAAAATTTTAATCACAACATATATACTAAAACACAGAAAATTAGTTATCAAAACCTTGGACGTCGTCTTATAAATCTAAATTATGGATCCGACATGGGGTAAACATGAATTTGTATTTTTAATGAAATTTTATATCTGGAAAATTACGTTAGAATGTTCATTTTTGTGATATTAGTTGTCATATAGGATGGGTTATGAATTAAAGGTCACTTTCTTTTAAAGCTGTTCCAGCATATGAATGCAGACAGTTCTAAGATCACTTTAGTTCCCATGAATAATCAGACGTCGTGACAAATTGCATGTGTTTACAGAGCTCAAGACATGAATTGTTTGTGCGATCTGTTCGTATCTTGGATAGCACCAGCAGTTGAAAATGCAGTTTTTAGGGGTTATCCATTGCCCAGTGAAAACATTCTCGGGATTCGTTAGTGTTATCTTGTGATAAGTTGACCCAAATTCTTATGTTTAGATCTGTGGTGTTAGCTCTGTCATGAGTTCTTTAATGTAAAAAACTTGACCTGACTGAGCATCAAAGCTATGATCACTACAACATCGATCTGGTGCTTTCCTCAATTTAAAAAAAAAATATTTATTTAACAAATATTACGTATATTTTACTTATATCCTACGTTAAACCATACACACAAACATCCATGCCTTGGTTGGAATTCGAACACAGAACTTTGGAGTAGCTAGCCTAAAGCCTCAGTTCGCACGGCTACTGGACCACGGAGGAACTGTACAACGATTTCTGAAGGATATTTATACCCAGCTCAACAAATGGCTTACAGAGTGGACTCTAAACACACCACTGGTGCTCTTTATGTGACCATAACATTCTATTTTCCCAAAGCAACCAACAAATACAACAGACGCATCGTGGACACGATTTTGCACGTTGTTTGCAAATACCAACAAGTTTTGCACGTTGTTTGCAGTCAAAAAGTTCGCGAATAGTTTGTATAACTAAGTAGTACTTACATACTTGGCAATCCTCACGGTCGCCTTCGAAGTATGATCTTCCACGCATACACACTTGCTCTGCCATTGTTGGAAGCAGTGGCTGTACTTACAGTTTTAATGCTTAGAAGGAGCTGTGTCGCATTTTCCTGTTGTGACAAAATGTATTCCTTTGAGCTTCAGTTTCAATTTGAGGAATATCTAAAAGTTACAGGTTGCGAGGTCAGGAGAATACTGCGATTAGAAGACGATACAAATCATTTTGTTGTCGATAAATTGTTGCAGGGCGACAGGGCAGTGTGACTGGGCGCGTTGTCGTTACGTATGGACCACTCCCCTTGCTATTACAGCATCGTATCGTAGAAGGCAACGACACCGCGGAACAAGTTCAAACTAGCACAGACGTACACAGACAGTCTACCGTTCCTACACGTTAAATACCAATCGCTTACGCTTTTCGTTCCTAGTCAGAAGATACTTTCGCGAACTTTGAGGCTGCCCGTTGTATATGCTAACAATACATACATTAGTTAATAAGCAAGAATTAACCAGTACAAATCTCCCAAATTTTACTTTCCTGCGTCCATAGTGGTTAAAGAGTTCACATTTATGTCACAATTGCAAGTTCAGTGGTGTAAAGTACAGGAACATTCGTTACGTCGATGAGGCGCTCTTACGTTTATCAGGTTATGTCAACAGCCAAAACTGTCGCGTATTATCTGCCAATAATCCACATCAATAATTACAATAAATTCTACAACTTGATTATAAGGTTAATATGTGGTAATTAACTTGAAGACTAATAATTGGGCTCATATTCTTCGAGATCACCGCAATTTGAGCAAGGTGTTATGAAAATATTCTATAGCGATTCATCGGAAGATAGATGGCTACTTCCAAAAGAACCTCTTTACTTCCCATACATCTGGTGTCTTCATGGTGTTCTTGACTGATCTGTTGTGAAACCGGATTATCTCGAATCCCATATGACTGCTCCGATGTCAAGCTTCTAGATTATCATCTTTGAGGTTTACTAAAACGTTTTGTTTACAAGAGCAATCACAAATCTCTGCAAGAACTACAGCAACCTATCACCACAGTTATCAAGAGCATTTCTCTCTTTGGAGCTGTTACAATGTCTTTAAGAGTATGCTACGATGGGAGGATGCTTGTCTACACGCAGGCGATTGCCATTTCAAGCATGTGGTAAGTACGTGTTCAAGTGTTATACTTGGGTGGTCTTGCTAGATGCTCAGTTATACACTAGTTATAGTTGAGATGCTCAGTTATACACTCTTCAGTTAGAAACAATAATAAAGTTCCTTTAAATACATTTCTAAATATACACAATTTCGGGGTCAGAGGCGTCCAATTGTGGTGCTGCATTGTTACAAGTGAAGTAATATTCCAACGAGTAGTTACGTCAGATGTATCAGCTTAGCAAAATCATAATCGACTTTGAACCCAGAGATTGTTCTTGAGTGTAGTTAATGACTGTGGGACTGCAACAGAAAGGAAATTCCTGCATGCAGGAAGTTCAGTGTCAAGTATTTGAAATTGTGCAATAAACGTTCATTCCGTCCTCCATCCATAATCTCCACTCAGATACAATCCTTCAATACAACTTCAATTACGATTTGCTAATCTGCATTTTCTTTGGGGCATTACTTCCCCAGATATCAGGTCCTTTGCAATAATGCTGTACCACAATTTGTTTGAAACTACGCACGTTTGGACATTCTCCCAAGGAACTGTTATCTTAACTCGGCATGAGAAATTTATTCCTTCTTTTTTTGAATGTTACTAGCTCAACACCTTTTATTATTTTTCAGAGTATGTACGTATTATATTTCCCAGATTATATAATGTGAGAAAATCTGTTGTTCTACCTAGTCTTACCATAAATACTGTCACAGTATTGGAACTAAATTGACACAAAATGCTGAAAGATAGTGTAGTATGCTAATAATGTGAATTACATGCAAGTATGAAGAAACGAGATCACAAATAGTTATTCAAAATGGTGGCCACATTTCGCAGGCACAGAGTCCTTAAGGGTTTATGACCACTCATCAATCGCATCACACCACATAGACTGGTAACTCAGCAATTGTCTTCACAAGAGACCGCTCTAAAATGTCAATATTGAGATGTTTGTTCTTGCAAGTCATTTCCTGAATCTTGGACCAAAATTTGTAGTCCAATGGTTTTGGGTGCGGATTTGCAGAAGGTCAATCTGAAGTCAAATTGAAGCCTGGAGCATTTGCCTCCAGCCACTGCTGTGTTGCTCTAACCTCATATTCTGGGACTGAATTCTGCTAGAAGCTCCAATTCTGTCCATAGAAGAGGGTGTTGTTGAGGTTCTTGACCAGTGTCTGTCTCCTGATCCACTTTGGTCGATGGTTTGACCATTTTTTCACTCAAATGGTTTTCTGTAGCTCACACTCCATCTCTTCATGACTGATACCGGATGATGACCCCACGGGACTCTAGGAGCCTTTCCACCGGCTTCTTTAGACGATTTAGCTTATATCCTGTCATTTTAGGCACTCAAGGTCTTCTCAACACTGAAAATCTTTTCATCGCTGAACAGGATTAGACGGTGGCGATTTTTTACGTAGCACGTAAGTAAGCGCTTGATTTGAGGAGCCTTTGGCGCTTCAGTTCATTTGTCAGGCGATGTCCTTTGCGTCATTTGCAAGCATGTAGTACCAGGTCCCTGCTCAATGTGAGGACCATAGATACTGGTGACACGTTAACTGACACACCATCACTGACTTTCTCCGTACCTAATTTCTGAGCACAAGTGTCATCACTGCTTTAACCAATTCAAAAGTCCGCATTCTGTGTGGTCTTCCTTGCCTTGCGCGGCCTTTCACGGTTACGTTTCACTTAACCACTGGATAGTTTGGTGCAGAATCCTTGTTGATTTGGAGCTTCTGAAGCGTTACGAAAATCTCTCCTGTTGATTTGCCTACCTTATGGAGCGCTATCCCTTCAACACTATTTTCATAGTAGCCTCATTTCATCGTAAACACATAATACAAACAACTTTATACTTCTGCAGCTCAATTAGCTATGACGTAAAATCCATTTATTATCCTTTTGGCAGTATTTGTCCTCGCTACTATTTGTCGTAGGCTATATGAATCTTGAGGCCACTATCCATACAAGAATTCCATATATTTCCCGAATGTTACTTCCACTTGCAGCGAATAGAACAGTTAGGCAACTTTTTGTTGATAATGTGGAGTATTGTGTAATCCCGTGCGCATTCTTGTTAAATTAATCTAACACTTGATTTTTATTTTTCGATTTATGCTTTAGATTTCTTTCATGGGGACCAGTTTTTTCGCCCATGTAAGGTTTTACCCTAATGATTGAAATGTCCCTTATATGTTTCAAGCGCCTCCAACATCATCACAAGAAATGCGTTAGAAACTTTTCGTCATTTATAACGCTTTTCTTTACGTTTCAAACTTTTACATGCATATCTCATATGGATTTAGGATTTTTTTTAGGATTACGTTACCCAATTGTTTCTCTAAATTATCAACATACTTTTTCCACGTTTTCTATTGATAATTGAAGTCCTGAGTTTCACATGTTTCTCAAAAATGTATTCACTAAAACATTTATCTCTATGAAATTTTCCACCAAATATAGTCCTGGAACATTACTCCTGAATTTGTAACTATTTTGGCTCTTTTTCAAGAGACCCTTCCACAAATATTTATTTAAGTGATACATGCAAAGGAAATTCTCACTCAACATTTCTCTTTAGATATTCTACCAAGTCTCCTATTATTTGGAAATAAATCATTTCAATGTCTGACTTTAACATGTCCATTTTTTACCTGGTTTCTTAAAGTTTATCTTCCTACATTATGCTCTATACACTGTCAAACCTTCTTCTATCACTGATCTGTCTTTGAAATAATTTTTAGCCTCTACCACCAAGAATTCTTACATATTATCGTTGCATTTTAGATTGATTCCTTTTAGTATTTCACAGATTTGTGCAGCACAGAGATAATCCAATTAAATCATCATCACAAAGCAAGGAACCTAGCAAATATAAACAAGCAGGAGCATTAAAATAAAGCTAACATTAACATATAAAAATTATATATACGAAACAAAACTGATAAATTATAGGCAAAACTTTAAAATAAAGTAGATTTTCGTACAGTTCTTAAAAGTCAGCCTACTGAAACACCAATCACCATAGGACACCCCAATTATGTTCAATTTCATATATGATACTTTTTTCTCTCAAAGACACTCTCTCATTCCTTGTTTGTGCTAGATATATTTCTATCTAAACATATGTACTGTAAATTATCGTACTATATTCCATGCTTCAGAAAATTCAAATAATCACAACTTCAGAAAATCCTAATTTTTCAGGTCTGGAATTTCCAAAACTGAATTGTGGCAAAACTCAAAACTCAAACCCTGTCATTGTTTCGAGCAATTTCTGTTCTTAAAAACATGTTTTGGTGTCTTATTGAAGTATGTTCTTCAGATTTGTACATTAATTATTTCGTTAAGTGATGATGTGAATGTTCTTCTCTTTCTTGTTTATTCGTCTTCAAACTTCTGAATAACGAACGTAACATAGGGAGAAGCATACAGTTACGGAAATAGTACAAATTCACTACGTCAAACCGATTCGAAGAAGATTTTCGTAGTATGACGTAGGAGATTGAATTATCAGTATTTCTACGTAACGGATAACCATAGCTCTAAAATTTCTAAAACATTATATTTTATTCAATCTCATATACACAAACAAAATTGTGAGATATATAAGGACAGTGAAAACAGAAATGTCCATTATGTGTTCCAAGACTTTTCAACTATTTCTCCACTTCCCTCTCATCCTACAACAATTACTACAACAACAACTACTACTACTACTGCTACTACTATAACTAGCTACAACAGCAACTTGTAAGTTAACCTCTTCACCACCAGTGGCATATACGTGTATGCCATGATAAAA
>JAGDQP010038871.1:0-17975 GCA_022664845.1 Lepisma saccharinum
CCTATTACTAAAATTGCTCTGTTGTTTAGTCGTAAGCCTTCTGTAATATGTTGAAGTTATTTTACGTTACATGTAGATTTACCGTATCAAATTATAAATAAAGCAGAGATATTCAACACTCTACAGTTAATGAAGAATAACTTTTAATGTATATTCTTTACGTATTAAAATATTAAATGTTTGGGATTTACTAAAGCATTTACAATTCAATTGATTTAAGATGACTGCTTTAATGAACTCAATTAGGTTATATGAAACCTTCGTGACTGAGAAAATAAATATTCATCATTATAAGTCTCTGTCACAATTTATTAAGTTGCATAATCAATTATATAAATTAAAATCTTCAGAATTTGGAATTATGTGTGACGTAAATTCAAATAATCTAAGTGTTGCATCTTCACTTTGTATTTGATTACTCTGTATTTTATTATTCTGAGTTATACTAAAATGTCAAATGCTGTTTAGAGATACCTAATTTATTGAACTTCTTTCTTTGTAAGATTTGTCATAATACTAAATTGTTTTTAATCTAATATTTTTAATAGTTCCAATGCTGTCTTTCTTTCAGTTGTTAACCAATTTATTAGGAGAGACCTGGGATGGTTGAAACGATTTTTATTTGTCAACATATAACGTCTGTAAATTTTATAACAAATTCACCAAAATTGGACAAAAATTAAAGTATGGAATCTAACCTCATAATATACAGAATTTAGTTCTAATGTTTCCTATTACAAAATAATGCGTGATTTTCTTCAAGTCTACGAGTGTTGAACAAGTTTGGTTGAGACACATAGCGAGGTTGATTGAAACATATGAAATATTTTATTGTACATTTTATTTTAGGCGTAATAAAAAATAAAATATAATAGCATATCAGAAGTTGCCCAAAGGTTTTGAAAATTAAAATCAAATTCAAATAGCATTCAGAATATATAGCGTACATGGAAATAGAATGTAAATAAATATTTTGACAAATAAAAATTGTAATAAACAAAAGTAGGCCTATACGCTGCACAGGACATCTCTAGCTTGTCTAAACTCTGCGATGTTTTGAAGGAAAGTTTTGAAACGAAACAATGAAAAAATGTTATTGTTCTGTTCTGTTCTATTATCTAGTGTGGAAATGGCATTAATTAAGCCCATCCATTGCACATTCGTTTTAAAAATTGCTGTTTTAGAATAAAATTATAATAAATTACAGTTTAACAGTCAATCTGTCTTAATAATTGATGTTTTAATGTCAGTTATTTATAAGTTGTTATGGTTACAGTCCGCCATAGGCGTCAGTTCACTCTTAAAACTCTAGTCACAGTCACTTTTAGATGTATATCACACTGCCAATTTTGAATTTCACCTTGAAGAACTATTGTATACAACACTGGGTCACTATATAACATATCTTTATAATTTTTTCTGGAGTGAAGTCCGAAAACACTATGAAATTATGTAAATTAATCACTAGAAATTTCAGCGGCTTCCTTCTCTTAAGCCGCCATCTTGCCGGATCTAAAATGTTATTGTGTATCAAGAAAGTAGACCCCATAGAGTTAGGAAGAAAAAAAGGGAGAACATAATGACGTCACATGAAGCCAAATTCCGGTTCATCGGCAGCCATCTTGTGTGGCCCAATTAGAGTCCCTCTATACCAAGTACTGTGAGGATTCCCTTTTTCAATAGGAGGATGAGTGCACCTCAGAGAGGCAATACTCGGAAAAGAAGGTCTCTAAATATGGGGCCAGTTAATATGGCCGAAATGCCTCGTCCCTTCCGTCTCTTGGCTTCATTCTCCTCTCCAACAAAACAGTCTAAGGTTCCCTCTATTTATATTCCCAACTCTAAGGTAGACCCCTATATTTTTTACAATTCTGAATAGTAAAACATACTTGCATACAAAACATAAAATTGAAATTGTTTAACATTTCACGAGAAGACAATATATGGTGGTTAAATTGTTTTCAAAACATTGTTATACATAACTATCATAATACATAAATGGTTAAATGATTTATGGCTAATAATATAAAGTAAGTAGAGTTTCTAATTATTATCAGAATTGCAGTTTCGGCATAGGAAAGGAACTGTCCCATAGTGCACATTTAGTTCGACCAAAAGTAATATGATATACATTCTACCCACTTTTCTGATTTTATTCAATACTGCATACTGCAATCAAGTGTTTGAACCAGCCCCTAGCTGCCCGCTGTAACAAGCACTCCCTTGATAGCTACTATTACCATGATAAGATCCCAGATAATTCAGAGTCGTTCAAGATCTACTCTTATAAAAGTTATCCAGAATCTCACCGTAATAATAATCGCCAACGAAAGCACTTGAAACAAAGGGGAGGATCCTCTAAGGGACCCCACAATTAAGTACCCTACTATGAGGGTAGGTAATTAAGTTAATATTTGAATGCAAGAACAAAACTAAATTTCAGTTTGGATAAGAACAATATAATCGAACTAATTGTTGTTTCATTTCTACAAAAATTACAAACAATATACAAATTGAACCTGTTCAATTCCCAAGGTTCTGATCCATA
This sequence comes from Lepisma saccharinum, assembly GCA_022664845.1. Classification (NCBI taxonomy): domain Eukaryota; kingdom Metazoa; phylum Arthropoda; class Insecta; order Zygentoma; family Lepismatidae; genus Lepisma; species Lepisma saccharinum. Next base: position 2,549 of record JAGDQP010038871.1, read on the forward strand.
TAACACACGAATCGAATATTTCTTCAGAAAGAATTACACTCACTAAAATACCCAGTAAATATACATATTTATAATATACACTATATTAACACTCGATCTCCCGATTATCAGTATATCCAACTCTATATGTAGAAATTACCACTTGGATTCCTATATCCCCAAAACTTGTGGTTTTCGGTTTAACTCGAATCAAATCGTTGCTCTGATAATAGGAGCCCTCAAAGAATTCGACGAAATAACTGAATACCAAATTGCAACTCAATACGACCAATATTACCGAAGTTACAAGATAATGGGTACGAGTCCAGTTGCCGGCCATCCACTCAAAAATTTCGAAACAATATAGAAAAGAGAATTAATTCCTAACGAATTATATTCCCACCAAGTAGAAATGTAATAGAACGTCCTGACAAGACGGTATGTTAAATTTAAACTCAATAGGACCGATATTAGCGAAGTTATGAGGTAGTGGGATCGATTCCTGCTGCCGCTTAACCAAACAAAAAATAGTTGCAAAGACAAAGGTAGGTTTACGTTAATACCTCCATCACAGTCTTGGGTAAGTATCTCAGAACACGCGCTTACGTATCGGATACTAACCACGTGGACACTCTCAAACCTGAAATTCGGAAATCCTGAATAATATCTTCTGATATCGCAAGAATAGAACTTAACAAGATAATCCCCACAGCTTCTAACCAATATTAACCACGAATAACATAAAATGGCAATAGATTCGGTAGATACCAAACTCAGCACGTTGAAATTCAATCTGCGTTCTAGTTCACAGAAAATCGATACAATTGCAAGACATTGATATATAAAATTTCCCGACGTACATGGATGACTTTTGCAATTCACTATTTCTGAGATATCACTCTTCCCCACGTTTGAGGAATTTACTTCACGCGACAAAATTGAAAATTAATCTGGAAAATAACACTTACCAACAAATTCGTAAAACTGCCGATTCTCCGAAAAATACTTTCCACACAAACCCGCAGATGCAAATCGAGAATTCAGAAATCCCACAAGTATGGAAATTAGCAATACAACCAATACTATGGACTTCATATCTATGACGACTAACTCAATACTTAAATCAATATAATGATGGAGCTAAATTTTACACACCTTGCCCCCTTCTTTATCACAGGCAATTATATGGACCTCATGATCTCTCACATCGCCGTCAAAATAGGTAGTTACAATTTTAGCCGTGAGGCGGCTCTGTCACACAATAGTTTCACACCTCTTTCTCCAAGAAAACACTGTTCAGTAATATAAATAAAAGTTACTAAAACAACAACAAAAAATACCAGAATAGTTTGGTGGGATAAAAGTGTAAAGAAACCACAAAATGTTCGTTACAGCGCCATGACTAAAAACGTAATAACAGACGCATGTATTTGCTAAATCGAAATGTAAATAAACCACAACATTTACGATACTCTAAATCACATGCTGAATATTATTTACATTTCTATATCTTTGTAGTTCCAGAACCACAAACTAATATTTTTTTTTAATTACTCACGTCTTTCAAGAACAGATTTTTTAACCTAACACGAAACCGATCAATATAATGTCCATCTAACTTGTACAACATGAAGACAGTTGAGTAACGATTCTACACTAGGAAAACAGAGTTGCTAACCATATTTGATCAACATGTTTAGCTACTGTTTCAACCAAGACGGTGTTCCAACCATCCCCAGTCTCCCCTATCATTCATGACTACTATTTTTCATGATCTCGAGTGAAAAGATACAACAAGTGAACTAAGATATTGCATTGTTCCTACTTTTATAAATATTTTTTACAAAATGTCTGACTATTCAGAAATCATCCACATCAATATAAAATTCATCTTATCCAAGTCTTAAGATGTTAAAAAATCGACGTGAATATACAGCCCATATCTCATTTCTTGAGAACGTATGAAAGAAACAATAGATAATAGAATAGAAAGTAATGAAAGAAACATTTACTTCATACCTGACGCTATATCAATTTCAACCAGTGTAACTGCAATCAGAAAAGCAATGGTAACATCTATAACAGTTTGTGCACTGCTCATCCAGATCAGCACTATGGTTTACCTTTGTACGAAAGAAATTGGGTAATTATTTAAGTAGTTTACTAGTTAAAGTTTGTGTAAAAGTTGATTTCGAATGTCAACTAGATGTTGACAATGCCAACATGAGAGTTTACTCTCAATCAACTGAGTAAGTCATAGTAAACACTGCTCGTAGTTTGAATAGCTAATTGACACTCATTACGATTACAAAATCACTTTTATATGAACAAGATTGTTAACAGTGCCATAAATACTACTGAAAAATCAGAAGAACCAAAAATTGTACTGTTAGTACGATTAGTAGGAGATTGACTGTCCTTATCGCTCCCTGGCTTCACATATTCATTAAATCTTTAATGGCATCGATCAATCCAGTTTCGCTTTTAGATAGAGGTCAATGGTTTTGGTAGTGATTAGGGGGGGGCAACAACACGTAAAGATAGCACCTTCTCGCTGCATTATTATTTCTTATAGGGTTAGGTTAGGTTAGAAAAGTCAGGTTCGGTTATTTTTATTTGCGCATTTTGAACGTTTTACAAGTTAAGGTACATTACGTTAGTATAAGTTAGCCTAGGTTAGGAAAATCACGTTAGATATATCTTCTTTTGCTCAATAAAGGGATGGTTTTCATGAAAGCTTGCGTTGCTTGCTTTGCGTGCGATTTGGGTGAGTAGCCAATTGGAACAGGTGTTTTATTGCGTGTTGCACATACTACGTAATAAAACACGTGTTTCAATTGGCTACTCACCCAATCGCACGCAAAGCAAGCTCTGGCTCTTAAGGATCAGTTCTACAATCGACCGCTAACTTCTAATCAGAACTAAGTTGAGGCCAATGTATATGTATACAGGTAGGGTCCTAAACCATTCCGCCCTGATTGGCAGAATGGTGTATGACGAAAACTGGAAGTATAGCAAAGAGTTTCCCTTTGGAGAAATCAGTGTTATACTAAGATTGGAAATCGCCAGGTAGCTAGCGACAACTGCAACCAATCATTGCACGTCATGCTATTACAGTGCCTCTTGCGACAGGGGAAATTAGCAGTCACGCAGAGGGGTCTATTCCCAAAAGGTGAACAAAATTGATTTTCCATATTCCATTGCGTTGATAACGTCAGTTAAAAGATTTTGAGGGAATCTTTAAACCTACGGGTAAGGTGTTCGCTTACTTCTGCAAGGGTGTCCTACATTTTTCTTTAAAACATGAGCAAGAGCAATACAAGTTGTGCTGTTGCACTTTGTTCTAATTATAGTCATAAAACAGAAGGAGTAAGGGCTGATATACATGCACGCTTGCGTTGCGTGCTTTGCTTGCGATTAGAGTGAGTAGCCAATTGAAGCACGTTTTATTACGTAATACGTAGAATACGCAATAAAACACGTGTTTCAATTGGCTATTCATCCGAATCGCAAGCAACACAAGCGTGTTTGAAAATGAGCCTTAAAATATTTTAGACTTCACTAGGCCATGATATATGGGAACGTTTGAAGTTTGGCTCTCATATAACTGTGAAATTCAAAGTATTTCTCGCATTCTACTAACAATTTAGAACCAAACCTGTCACGCTACTCTCCAGACAGGGCTACCATCGCTAAGATTTCCCCATCTGGGGCTCGCTGATTCATACATGGATCTTTGGTTCCCGGCAAATTCCTACCACATACGTCATCTGCAAAGGAATATGGGAATTCGAAACTGTTCACTTTTGTCTGGAATGGACCCCCCTGAGTTGAGGAAAACTCATTTTGTGTTTCTCATTGGCCAAAATCCGACTAGGCCTCAACTTAACGCTGATTAGAAGTTTAGCGGTCGATTGTAGAACTTACCTTAAGTCGGTAATGAACATGGATGATGAATACTATTGTTTTATAATATCGAATCAGTTTGTTTCTTATGTTAGAGAGTATTTTCTACATGGCACTTATTTAAATAATTCATAAAATATGCTGCACTAAAGAACCTTTTTCGTTTTGCAAATACAAATGAATAAACACGTGTTTGTCTATTATTCATGCTCATTATAATACAGGAATTCTCTATTGTGAAATATTTCATCATAAATTACCATAAAATTTTCAGTAGAATGAAAACATAGCTAATGGCGAATGTATTGATGTAATATAAATTAATAATGCCAAGCAACAGGAAATATTTGTTTTCTTTCATAACATTTAAGTTCTGTAGTATTATCTATCACAGTTAAATGACAGTACTTGGCATTTCCAAATCGCACCACAGCGCCGATTATTTTGCGATACAATACAAATTAGGTTTTGCTTGTAATTCCTATGTGCAATTATATTCAACATTCAGCTGTACGTAACCATACTGCAGTGCTTGATTATTATCTAGAGATAGAAGCCAGAGCAACCATTTAACCTCGTTCGTTCATATTTGGTTTAACATAAAATGGAAAACTTTTAACTAACTCACAAGCAAACATACTGATGGGGCAGAAAAGAATTATATAGTTTTCTTCCGTCATGATTAGAATATCAAAATATGTGCGTATACAAATTTTGGCCACACCAGCGCATTACTTTAGGAGATAGTCTGAAAAAAAAAATTGTTTAGAAATAACGGGAAAATGAAACTCAAATAAATACAAATGGATATCGATAGGGAACTATATCAAGGAACAATTTGCATGAATTAGGGTTTCATTTCCTTCGTAATTTCAAAACAAAATGAGTGTTATCACGTTGTTGTATCATTACCCCATGCTAGTGCCACATATCCTTATCTCTCAAAATATTTACGGAAAAAACTGACGTATTTCTCGTGAAATTCTAGCATGGAATGACACATTACAGGACCCCCTTTCTAGTTAGAAAATCAATTGAGATTCAATATGGCTGACTTCAATGGTGACGATGAAGAATATACCCTCCAACAGGTAACGCCTTCCACCCATTACTGTGTATTTGCCTTCCATTTTTTTCATTTCTTTAAGAACATAAGGATATTTCCACATTTTTTGATCACTTTCCACAGACATAATGTGACTTTTATATCATCGATATATCCCAAAATAATTGCTCTCGAGTGGCCAAAATTTGCATGTGCACATATTTGGACATTCTAATCATCACGGAAAAAAAATATAGAGCCTGATCCAAATAATGCGACATAGACTGTTAACGCCACCCTCCGGTGTTTTAGAAACGACAACAGGTGGCAAGAATTCAGAAGTACGAATATATAGGCATATACCCTCTAGCAGGACTGACAGAAACTAACTGCCCAAGTGATCATAGTAGAGTCGCACACGTGGAGCTGTGGTCTTGACAAAGAAAGTCATTGTTAATTCAGGTGGGAACATTTTCCTTAATTTCACATCGATTGTGAGTCATAATCGCTGAAAGTCATACGTATGTCAAAAGAGTCGAATGTCTTGTTGCTTGCAAGAAATTACCGAAAGTTTTGTAATATGTAAGCAAATGAAGTGGTAATGTGATCGTCTGCGTGAACCCCAATAGCGCCATAGCGAATATCTTAATAACTAAGCACAATGTATGCCTTTGTAATTTACACATTTATATCAATTTTTGTGTTTTATATATTAAATAAGAAAGCGTTTCTCAATTTCTCTCATAATGAGAGTCATTATTTTGTAAAAGTAATTTACCACTAACTGCATGAATTTCACACTGAATGTGTGGTATATATATCTGGTTTGAAAACCATATTTGGAAGATAGGAAAAGTATAGAAGGGAGGACCATCCTAGTTCTTGGCTAATTTGAAATGATGGTGCATTACTATCTAAAGCAGATGCGTGTAATTAATATTTAACGTCAATAAAAATAATATATTATGAGGCCACCAGTGATTACAAATGGCCACCGCAAATTTTTTCCGGTGGCTTCATTGACCACCAAATTTTAGAGAACTTTTTAAACAAAGACTATATGGCGACAAATATAGTTGCCATTGTCGAACACAGGTAGAGACATCTACGGGTATACGTGAGATCGTCGAGCCCAGTGTTGCCAGATAAAGGGAAATTTCCCTCGGCGTAGGAAAAAAGTGCTCAAAATTTTCCGAATGGGATAAATGTTAAATTTTCTTAAATTGCCTTCAAATGTAGGGAAATTCTGCTTTAGTATTTTTATTTTCAATTGACTACGTGAAAAATAAAATTCGCAATAATACACAAAGCGGCATAGTTGTTATTAGAAGGTGAAAAAACAATACAATAATATCATCATCGTCTCACCTTCGAAGTAGCAACTATTGGAGGCAACAGCAACAATCACAATATCCACATGTAGCAGAGCGGCAAATTCCAGCAATGGCAAACCAATGAGCAATGGAGTAATCGTTGCAATATTGCGATCCAGGTTTTCTGTTTTAAAACAAAGGAGGGGTAAGTATATATATTAAAGAAAAGAAACTGGGTTCTGGATTCAGATCACGAAATTAAAGCTTACTATACAATCAGACTACAGCGAGTTGTTTCTGTATTTTTTTTTTTTTTAATTCTCTTGTAAAACTTGTGTAAAACTTTGCACTGACAGTTTCATTTACTTTTACATTATACAAGGAAGAATTGTGACATAAATATTCAGAGTGTGTGTTAAAACATGATAAAATACATTTTGGAAGAAAAGCATTCTATTAAAATTAGTGTTGGGAAGTACAAGAAAATTTTAACTATTAAGGTGAGTTATCAATATTTCGATACTTGCATGGGCATCTCTGATTCCTGAACAAATAATATTCTTGTGCATTTTAAAGTCAACAACGTATTTTTGTAAGACAGTCAATGGAATATTATTTGAGGAGCCTTTCTTACAATAGCAACAGCATCCGCAGCAGTAGTAGTAGTCAGAGTGTTATTTGTCACCGAAAGAGGTAGGGCGGAATCGATGGCCAATCACTTACTGTCCTATTCAACGTAAATGCACTTGTTTCCCCTCCCTACAATAAACGGATAAGTGAGGTTCCAGGGAAATCACACCGCAGGTGCCAGGAAATTACCTCCGTTTCCCATATAAATAACCCCCTGGTAGTAGTAGTAGTAGTAGTACTAATAAATATAGTAGTAGTAGTGAAATAGGAAGAGGAGTAGTAGAAAATTTAAGCGTAGGGAAATTTCTTGGGAAAAAAATGTAATTTCTGATGCTTGAAAAGGGAAATTCAATACCGAACATTTACCAACACTGGTCGAGCCTTAACTTCCTGTCATTTTCTTCTATAAAGCCATATTCAACCCAAGAAACCATGGAGCTCTACGTAACGGAACTGGAATGACTACTTAGTGTCGAGAGATAGACGCCAGAGCAAATATTTAAACTCGTTTGTCCACTTCCAGTCTAACACTGGAATGACTACTTAGTGTCGAAAGATAGACGCCAGAGCAAATATTTAAACTCGTTTGTCCACTTCCAGTCTAACCAATGTGGACCAAATTCTCAGTTTTATACGCTTCTTATCGCTGTGCGACCAGTTTTTTTTTTAAGTCTTAATTGCTGAGTTGTTCATATAATTGTATACCGTTCTCTGTATATAATAGAAAATATTGCAAATAATATTTACGTTATATTTTTATTATTATTTTTTTTTTGCAAGAAATAAGACATAAATAAAAAACGAGCACAGCGATATGATGCGTAAACACCTGAGCTAGAACCGAAACTTTGGGCTATATTTGTTTAGACTGGTAGTGGACAAAGAAGATTAAGTGTTCTCTTGCTCCCTGGCTTCATAAATTCATGAAATTTTCAAGGACAACAGTCAGTCCAGTATCATTGTTAGATAGAGGTAATTGCAAGGAACAATACAAAGTTTTACAAATAGAAGACAATATTTTGAATTCCAGAAAATAGTTACAATTAGAAAAGAAATTGTTTAACACTAAGAGTCAAAACTGTGCTTCAATTAATGCAACTCCAAAACAAAAATATTTTCTAACTAACCTCTGACATTTTGACCTCCATTCAGAATTCAGCCTGTAAGTCATTTTACAGCTGAGTGTAAGTTTCAGCGTAGAACGTAATTAAACTCGTTCAGTCTTAGATTATGTTCTTTCTGTTTCAATGTGTATTAAATGATGTTTAATTGTGTGTTATAGAACTAATAGGAAAATGTAAATATTGAACTTAATGAACAATGATGTTTTCTATTGTGTTCCACATTCAATGATATCTGTAACTTTTAGCCCTCAAGAATGACATATTAAGATGTTGACTTGAAACATTTTTATATTGAGTTCATCTAGCTCACTTATGTACATGGATGTAAATACGGTAGACGGATTTACTGGCCCAATACAATTACGCTGGTTCAACTTGACGCCGGTTTTCGATTAATCTTGCCTGAATGATTGGAATTAACTTGCGTCTTATTGGTTGGCCTGTGCCTGGGCGTGTAGAAGCAAAGAATGGAAGAAGATCTAGCTAAGGAATAGAGGAGGAAGATTGGAATATTTTAAATATGGTATTGTACGAAATGTGATGTTCAGTTGTTGTTGTTTTTTAATCAATTAAGTAGATCCGTCTCCCGTATCTAATTCCATGACTTTTGTAGAGAATTGACTGGAAAAGCTCCAGGTCCTGGGAACTATCCCAACTACCACCCATCGTAACCGAAGTTTCCTAAGACCATAAATAAATTTAATTCAAACATTTTTTCTTACGTTCAGCGAATTGTGTGACATCTAAAGATATAGAGCTCCGGATTAATTAGGTGATTACTGCTCTCGCTTTCAATTAGATACATCCAATGACCTCTATCAAAAAGCGATATTGGACTGACTGTTGTCCTTGAAAATTTCATGAACATATGAAGCCAGGGAGCGAAGAAGACACTTAAGCTCGTTTGTCCAAATTTTCGGTTCTAACTCAGTTTTTTACGCTTGATATCGCTGTGTGGCCCGTTGTTTATTTCTGTCTTAATTTTGGCAAAAAAAAAAGGAAATATTATTTGCTGTATTTTCTATTATATGCAGAGTACAGTATACAATTATATGAATAACTCAGGATTTAAGACTAAAATAAAAAAACGGGCTGCACAGCAATAAGAAGCGTATAAAACTGACTTAGAACTGAAAATTTGGTCTACATTGGATTAGACTGGAAGTGGACAAACGAGTTTAAACATTTCTGACTTTCCCAGGGTTGCAAATTAGCCGGAAACTACGGCAGCAGTTGACCACGTGGAAGAGCTAATACGCACAGGCGCAGAACGCCTTGAATAAGTAACACTAAAAAGCAATGATTTTGCAGCTTTCGTAATTTTACATATATTTTTTTTTTAAGAAAATGAACTTTTTCACGTTTTTATGCATATATGCATTAGGAAATTTAATAAAAGTAGTGACCAAGGGCATTCGGAGGTTAAGTAAGGTCAGGTGAGTTTTTTTTAATTGCACACGCGACTTGCACAGAGACTCGAAGAAGTCAACACTGTGCTCAACTGCTGACGTAGTTTCCGGCTAATTTGCAGCCGCGAGGGATTCGTTAAATATTTGCTCTGGCATCTATCTTTCACCAAATACCCTGATGCAAGGTAAGGAACCAACCACAAAACAACAGACTCCCAGCTCGGAAATCATATAAAGTGATGACAAGAATCATTGCACTGACTACCTAGGACCTTCTACTTTCTCTAAACAATAGCCGAATGAGGACCAAGTAGGGTTTCCACCTGTCCCGTATTTTAGGTAAAAATTACGCGTCCCGTATTATGAGTGGTTGTCCGGTAATATGAGAAGTAAATTCACACGCAGATTTTCAACTTAATATTAATTTTAACAAAGAAACCGTGATGGACTCTTTTCTAACTATTTGCTATGGAGACTGGCGAGCAGACTCTGTCCTAGACCCAGGCTTCAACATGACGGCGTATAATAGGTGCCTTCTGTTTGTTGATAACTGATATTCATGCCAACTGTTATTAGAAAATTGAAATATCCATTTTTTCCTCTCGCCAGTGCTTTTGGAGTGTGAGCAGGAGATTTTTAATTGTGCAGGTAGTCATATATAGTCTTCGTATCCGCACAACGTGGAATCAGGCATCTAAATAAGCAAACCTCATTGGAGCAAGGTATGTTTCTAACTCCAGTTATAATCGAAGAGTTATACACCTATTCAGAAACCGTTCGTTACTAATTCAACAGGACTGGATGAAATTTCGTCCATTGCTATTAAAAGGCGTATAGACTAAATTGCAGACCAGCTTTGCTATCTTATAGAGAGGCCTTTTGAGTCAGGCGTTTTCCTAAGCAGGCTAAAAACTGCTAAGGTTATTCCTCTACACAAGGAAGGGAATATTACAGACAGGCAAAATAATCATCCCATTTCTATTTTATTAATATTTTAAAAAATATTTGAGTACAAAATGTTGCTAACAAGTTTAAATAACTTTCTATTAACACATAAGTTGATGTCTATTGACCAACATGATTATAAGAAGAAAAATATCTATCGATACTGCAGTGTTTGATTTTATTTTTAAAACGTTTTAGATACCTTAAATAAGAGTCATCATGCCATAGGTGTGTTTATAGATTTTTCTAAGACATTTGACAACGTGTATCATTTAACTTTATTAACGAAACTGTATCAGCAAGGTATCAGATCAAAGGTGTGCCATATGATTGGTTTTTATTATACTGGAGCAACAGAAAGTAGGTAGTACATATTCTAGAAATGTTAATGAGAGAAGTATGCACTCAAAAAATTTATTGGTATTTATTGCCACCCCAAAAGGAGTAATAGAACACCTCTAACTCTACACCAATTCCAGTGCTCGGTAACACCAATTCCAGTGCTGGGTAACACCAATTCTAGTGTTGGTTAACACCATCCGGGGTATCCAACACCGTTTCTGGTGTTGACAAACACCTCTACCGGTATTCAGAAACACCGTTAGGAGTGTTAATAAACACCGTTGAAGGTGTTCCCTAACACTAATAGCGATGCACTTTAACACTCCTAACGGTGTTTCTGAATACCTGTAGAGGTGTTTGTCAACAGCAGAAACGGTGTTGGATACCCCGGATGGTGTTAACCAACACTAGAATTGGTGTTACCCAGCACTGGAATTGGTGTAGACGTAGAGGTGTTCTATTACTCCTTTTGGGGTGGCAATAAACACCAATATTTTTTTTAGTGTGGGATTCAGTTCCTCAGTAGTCGAAATTAACTATGGTGTTCCTCAAGGATCTTTTTTTTTTAGAATTCATATTATTTCTTTTGTATATAAATGATTTGTCTCAGTTCACAGATTCGAAAAATAAGGTTTCTTACGCTGATTTGAATTTAATTATAATTTTTAAGATTTTAGACAACTTTGGTTCAGGCCGGCTTGATGATGATGGGATGATTAGTGGAATGAAGACAGTGGAAGAAAATGGTAGAACCCCGAGAAAACTCACGCACAAGGCCTACATAACACAGTAGGGTTTGAACTGAAGACCTCAAGCGCCAGAAGTGAGCGCCTGAACAGTGAGTCACCGCGTGTTTTAGTAACTGGAAAGTGGAAACACTCATCAGGAACTTAAAATTAATGATTGCAATACTAATAGAGTAGGCTTCAATAAACAGTCTGAACAATGAACATGAATGTAGGAAAATAACAAATCTTATATTTTCATCTTTCTCAGCGACCTTTTACGTTACCACCCATAATAGTAAATTCTTTAAGTCTGGAATACATTTCTAAAAATAAATTATTAGATGTAACTATAAACGAAAGTTAAAATGGGATGATCACATTCTTGAACTTAACAAAAAATTGAATGCTGTCTGCTTTATCATAAATAGATTACAAGGTACAATATCTTGACAAACTCTGCTCTCATTATATTACGTAAACTTCTATGCTCTTGTTAGCTTTGGACTAATATTTTGGGATGCCTTACATGTTAGTGTAAATAATTTTCGTATACAAAAGAAAATTGTCGGGTAATTTTTAACATGAGCCCCAGGTTATCGTAGAAAGATTTGTTTAAGTCTCAAAAAATTCTAGCTGTTCCGTGCCTATATATTTATTAGACTGTAAGATTTACAAAGAAAAATAGTCACTTAACTTGTACGACAAATATTCAAAATTATCATACAAGGCAAAATAGAACCATGTTCGCAGAAAGACAAAATTTCGCAACTACTCAGTCTAGTGTTTACTCTTCGTGTACTACATTGTATTACGCATTGAACTACCGAATTACCTTAAGAGCACTAAAAATATAAATAAATATAAATTTGAGCTATTCAGCTTGCTGGTAAATAAGGGTTATAATGCTATCAACGATTATTTGAGTGATGACTCATTTTGTAGTAATTTATAATGATGTTAATTGTACACTTTTTAAAATTATTATATCATGTCTTATGTATCACGGGTACTACACAGACGACTAAACTTATATTCTGTTCTATGATAATACACAGACAAACCAGTTACTTTCATTTTAGATTTTTCAGATTTGTCCTGTATTTTTTGGCATTAACCCGTATTTTTTTTCGAGTGTCCCGTAATTTACTTATCAAAAGGTGGCAACCCTAGGACTAAGGCTTCATTGGAGCTCTGCTGCCAAGGAGTTTACTTTTAATTTACTTCACGATGGAGTCTAATGCAATTAGTCTATGCTGCATTATAGTAATGATCGTTGGTTGTAGAGACAACGACGAAATTAGGAACATAGTTAGTGACAGATGTGAAAATGCATCATCAGACAGATAAATAAATGATATAACACAAACGAAATGCTTATGAAGTAGATTTCAAATTTTACACGAATTTCAAGTCCATAAATCTACGCTGACTTGTAAAATTGTTAATGAATGTACTTCTCATAAGTGCTTGGACAAGATGATAATAGTAATGATGCTGCGAGTTTCATGAACTTAGGAAATAAGAAGACCTTTTGGTGATTTATCGTTATGCTTGAGATTGAATCTGATTAAATGAGAATGCTATGTCTCTTTCTCTACGAGGTACCACCAAGGTAAATGAATAAAGGACATTCTGTTATTGGAAACACGCCAGTGTGTTACTTTGTGCATTAGCAGAACTGATTCCATATGTTCGAGGGTAATTTTTTCATCCTGTAGTGAGATGTTCATGAATAAACAAGAATAACACAAGAGTATCAAGATATAAAAAAAGTTAGTCACTTTTCCACGAAATTTCACTCTCATTCATTCACTGGTTTAAACGGAGCACCAGGTTTTCTACCCCCTTCTGAAGAAAGTTCTCGCCAGTATGGTAAGCCTCATCGTTCGTTATTCTCCAAATATTCGAGACTTCTTGGTACAGAACAGATTCTCATGAACTCATTTTGATACACAACACACACTTTCCGATGAATTTTCGCAGCGTTCAGTTCTTCAATATTCAACATGGCCAGTGAGATCGAGGATCCCCCCCCCCACACACACACACAAGTGCCAAGTTTGCTCTCTCGTGTATTTAATTAATTCAAGGTGATGGATCAATGTTCCATCCCAAAGCACAAATAGTCCAAAAGTTACAATATTAGATACATGTAACTCAATGGGAAAGTTAGATCTTAAAATGCGTTTTATACAAGAAATCACATTCTTGGACATCCCTTCTCCTTTTCCTGTACTCTTTAGTGTAAGTATTGTAAGGATGAAGTCTTAGGTGTAATGATGTTTCATGTGTTTTGAACTTTAATTACTTATTGGAAGCTGCAGGCAGTGTGATAGGTCCTGACTTCTGAAGTTCCTTCTTTCCCACGCAATACCGGTCAGATTAGCTTCTAGTACTGTGTTGTTGCCTGTTATGTAACCGGCGTGAACTAACTACAACTAAAGTTAATGCTGCAATCATCCCAAACCAACACAACTAGGGAAATAGCATCTTCACGTTAAAAGCGCTGTGTAGAATATTATTATTATCCTGCTACTTGGAAGACTGTAAGGCATGAACACTATACGCACGAATTGAATGTTAACAACACTTTTATTCATACTATCCAGAAAGTAGAATCAACAAGAAATATAAATTGTAACCAGTGCAAAATAACGATAAATATATTTAACTCGTAAAGCACTACAATACCCTTCCTTTTTTGATTTAGTGCCCTTTTCTTTTAGTGCTCGGACATAAATAAGGTTGATCTTTGATGCCACCTACAATTTGTCGCTGCTCAAGCATGTGCCTTAAACTTTACCACAAATTCAATTACTTTAATTCACAAATAATTTTATGTGCAATCTTTGAAACATGCAACTACCATTCCCATTCACCCTGAATAATATCCAAGGAGAATTTTGATGTTCAAAAAAGAATACGGCCACAAGAGATTGGCCCACTTTGCGAATTATCGGCTCGTATATTTCCTAGCATATTTCTGAATCATTACTTAATTTGCCTGGTGGTTATAAACAATGCTACCTTCACAGCAATATTAATATTTTGCATTCACAGACAGCTCCGCTGTCAAACATACATAAAATATACAACAGTCGTTTAACATTTCAATTATCGCAAACGACGAGCTAATTATAAAGGTTGATTTTCATACTTTATTTGAGTAACGCAAAAATTATCTCATTCTGTAATCTTCTGTAACACAATATAAAATATGTTGAAACTAAATCTTGAATATTAAATATGACCACGAAATGGCGCCTATTCACAGCACGTGCAACCGGGTTCAATTCCAACGTACCGGACGGCTAAGATAAACCCACCGAGTTCAATTCCAAAATAATATTCAACTACTACTACTACTACATAACTACTCTACAATACATTACCATCCGAAGCACTATTACAAATCTCTGGCAGTTCCATAAAACTCAGTGTCGTGAAGACTTACTATATTAATAGACAACGATAATAAATCGGTGCAAAACCCACCTTTCCGAAGTAACAACTGGCGGGACAGCCGCTCAGTTGCAAGTTCTTGCTGCTGAGGGCAGCACGATCACTGGCGCGCAAACAACCACAAATCAAAACACGTAACAAGAGCGCAAGGAGTATTCGGCGGAATTGTTTCATGCATAAACATGGACAGTAAGAATGGTAGTTGGATAGGAGTTGAGATACTGGTAGATGATCTAGCTCAAAAAATGGATCGCGAGTGGTGAGGGAGATCGGACGTGGGTATGATGGGTCACCAATACGCAACGCATATATACACGTATATTGAATCTGTTTATTCTTTATCCGTCCATTGCGCCATAGGTTAGGTATTGTAGAAGTATTTAGTTACTTCCAGAATAGCTTATCGTGAACAAACATGATGCGCAACTTCTCCTCAGTCCCACTCGTCTAAATTGTATTGAGTTCAATTGTTAAAACTGACGTATAACCATTACGTCTAAATGTTTGTTTAGCTGTGTCATGCATGTGTTGTTATGTTTGGTAG
>JAGDQP010038872.1:1189-15082 GCA_022664845.1 Lepisma saccharinum
GCTTAGGGATGGGACCAGGGCTGGTAGAATGTTTTCTTTATATATATAAAAAAAAATTGACCACGCTTTACAGTTGACATCCACGGTCTATGTTAAGATCAGGTTTTGGAAATAATAGAACGGTTTATGTGATTTTTCGTGTTGTATAAGACGTGTGTGGATTTAATACTGTGATTCACATTGCGTAAATGTTTGGAAAGGCCAGAAACTGGGGTTTCGGAGCGTGCGTCTTTAGCGTGTTCACTCACTTATGCGTGCAGACCTTTTGGTCATTCCAATGGGTGAAGTGAACAAAAAATGCAAATACTCAAAAGTGTTTACTCGCGAGTAAAGTATTCTGTCGCCTGAGGTGAATAAAAGTTTACTTTTACTTCTTCTTGCGGCAATTGAGAGTTTACTTGCAACTCTTATTTAAGTAAATGCTGCTTTTAAGTTCCGAGCATTTACTTTCCAAGAACAAGTCATTACTCCTGATGGAAATTATACTCTCTTTTTCTTCACTTAGTCCGAAGTATTTACTTAAAAATAGCCAAGTATAAGAATTTACTCGTTTTTATTCACGTCATTCAATGTATGTTTTGTCGCAACTGCATATGGCTTCGTGTACGCCTGAATGTTGCATACTATCGATGAAATAATTTTTAAACCCAGTGAGGGACTTCAAGATTTTTTTTGGGGGGGGGGGGATTATGCGGGGGTAAAATTGTGATCTTGAAACACTTTCATGATTCGTTGTGAAATACGTCGGGCGCTACATATGTTAGGTACCTAAGATTTGTTGATGACATTACTGTGATATATCAGTTCAATAATGAGTTCGATTTTCTTCTCAACAGTTATCATCCCAAACTACAATTCACCCATGAGAAAGAAACCTCAGGTACTCTTAATTATTTAGACTCATCTATTTACAGAGAAACCAATCGATTCCAGTCCAAAGTATACAACAAACCATCCGCCAGCTAGGTATACATTCACCAACAATCAAGCCATTCATCCGCTTCAAAATCCAACATCTGGAAGAACTTGCTCCAATTCCCAAAATTTAAAAAGTGAGATAGACCAGATTTTCTCTATTGGCATCAAAAATATCTACAACAAATACCAGTTACAAAAATGGCAAAACTCTGCAAAATCCACCCTCAATAAAACTCCTAACGTTGACGTTGTCAACCCTAAATACATTAGTGTGCCTATTTTCCCACTATTTCACAACAAATTAGAAAGTGTTTCAAGATCACAATTACGCACCCCCCCCCACCAAAAAAAAAGTCTTGAAAAGTCCCTCCCTGGGTTTAAAAAATATTTCACTGATAATATGCAACATTCAGGCTTACACGAAGCCATATGCAGTTGCGACAAAACATACATTGGAATGACCAAAAGGCCTGCCTGTACACATAAGGAGTGAACATGCTAAAGACGCACGCTCCGAAAACTCAGTTTCTGACCTTTCCAAACATTTACGCAATGAGAATCACAGTATTAAATCCACACACGTCTTATACAACACGCAAAATCACATAGACCGTTCTGCAAAAGATGCTTGTTTTATTATTTCCAATAAACCTGATCTTAACACAGACGTCATCTTTTTTAGAAAACATATTCTACCAGCCCTGGTCCCGTCCCTAAGCCCCCCCCCCCTTCCTGCACCTCCATTGTCATATACTAATGAAACTTCTAATACTACCAGTTTCCCTCACCTCTGTTTAACCAGCAGACGGAGTGTTCCACTTTTGTTATTTTACCTTGTCAATTTGAACCCCTTCATTAATCACGTACCTCGCTCCACTGTTTCACCTTGATATCAGGAAGTCCAAGACTAGTTAAGTACTATTCTAGTTCTTTTCCCTAATCTTTTCACTTCCTTCATACCTCTTTGAACACCTATCTAGGCATTTTTCTGTGATCATGGGAGCAGCATAAGCTCTTGAAACGTTAGAAGTGAGAAGAAATCGCATCATTTGAAGTCTACTTATCAACGCCGGTAGGTACCAATTTGCATAAGTTTAGTCTCAGCGCATCACGACTTTCTTTAATAGAATATATTTAGTATGAAAGAGGTCAGTAAGACAAATAAAACACGTTTTCGATAAATGTTAATAACACAAAATGTAAAATGAAACTCTCAGCAATTTTTCAATATTATACTTTCTATATACTATACTTATTGAATTGCACTTACCATGTGAACAAGGCAATATTCGCAATTTTTCACCTTCCTGATAATCTTCTAAGCAAATAGCACAAGTTTCATATGGGTCTCCCTTTTTGTATTTTGATGTTGGTATTTTTTTCAAGGACGACGACGGCAATCGATGTCGTCGCTGCTGACGATGATCTTTGATACATTTTACTATCTTCAAAAGAGGTAAAAAGAAAAATTAGCAAGTATAAATTTCACGTAAGTATGACTTTCTTAACCTATAATGGGTAACTATCACTTAACTGTAACACCATACAAGTCACTGCACTGTAAAGCAACTTTTACTCTAAGTTTTGTACCACTGGAATAAGCTGTCAAACTTCGATTGAACACAAAGGGTCCTTTAATATCAACAGTACTCACAAGGGAATGTTTGCTCGAACAAAAATTCTGGTGCGAAAATGTTTTTCCTGAAGAATGTGATACGCTGATATCAGAAAGAACGATCCATTAATCTGTGAATTGCTATCTTCTTCAAACTGTCCAATGACTACTCGAATATTGTATAGTACAAAAGACTGGAAACAACCTTGTAAGTCGTAAACGCGTAAAGGGAGTGAGACAAAATATTGAATGGAAGTAATATGGATGCTGCGCTACCAGATGCGGGAGATGATAATCATGGCAGCCATCTTGAAAGCCGCCAACTTGGAATTTTCTCGAGAATTTGTAATGAAAAGTGAGTCATGTGACAATGTTTTAGGCTAGCTTGGTTCAAGAAATCCAAATCTGAAGTCAGTTTTTATCTTCCTTTATTCGTTTAGGAGATAGAGACCCTCAATATTTGGATTTTATGTTCTACAACATGTGCATAAAATGGTATACATTTGGGTGGACACTCAGACCTACTAATTTTCTCAAATCCTTATAGACTCTACGAAGCATATTGGATTCAACAGCAGCGCATATATGCTTGAATCCCTTGCTGAGGAGTTAACAAAACTGAAATTCGGTGAACCAAAGAGGTATTGGATAAAAACGGTGCTTGTTTAAAAGTAAAGTTCCGGATTCGTTTCCTGGTGGGGACACAAGTCGCTAGGCGTCTATGTAAAACTGTAGATCATATTCTTTGACCATCTTCATTCGATGGAGGGCAGTGGCAAATTCCCATCGGTTCACGTAGCCCTGAGAGCTTCGTATCATAGACCTGCCTCTGGACAAAACACTAATCATATTTTCCTACGAAATAGGTGTGATGGAGGATTGAAGGACCTTAAGATTTTCACACTTGTACATTTTCTGACGGCTTGAGCTCCAGATGCCTAAAGGCCTTAAAATAAAATTGAAATTAAAATTACTATTTTCTGAAGATGGTGGAGCGCGTTGATTTTCCACGATACACCAACCCGGTTTTGATTCCCAGTGCTGGCCATCCTAACTGAGATTTTCCCTGTTTCACTCGATCAGACCAGGCGCATACTGGGATGGTACTTTGAATAAGACCAGGTCCAATTTATTTTTCTACTCTGTCTTCCCTCTATCCCGGCGAGTGACATAGATGCAAGTCATGAGAGACAAATACGGCGCATCAGATCGGCTGAACGAAGAACCTCTCAATGGATCGATCACTGTTGAGGGCACCGAGGGAAGAACATTGTTAACTGTGAGTTATGATGAAATTTTTTCTTTTACCAGCAAGTTGGCGTGCTTCCCACTGCGCTGATGAAATGCAACATTAGATGGATGTTGGAGCAGTCAGTAAGGGTTCGCCGAGTGTGTCCCACTTCTTCTCATGATTTCTATCTTTAGAACTATCTGAAAGGCAGGCATCGTGAAAAATCAACGAGCTACAACATATACAGCAACAGAATCAATCATACCTGGGCGGCTGTTGAACCCAATATGCTTCGTAGGGTCTATACGGATTTGAGAAAATTAGTAGGTTTAAGTGTCCACCCAAATGTATACCATTTTACGAACATGTTGTAGAACGTAAAATCCAAATATTGAGGTCTTTATCTCCTAAACGAATAAAGTTACATAAAAACTGACTTCAGATTTGGATTTCTTGAAACAAGCTAGCCTAAAACGATATGTCACATGACCAACTTTCTATTACTAATTCTCCAGCAAATTCCAAGGTGGCTGCCATGATTCTCATCTCCCGCATCTGGTAGCGCAGCATCCACGTTACTTATTCAATATCTTGTCTCACTCCCTTCACGCGTTTACGACTTACAAGGTTGTTTCCAGTCTTTTGTACTATACAGTATTCGAGTAGTCATTGGACAGTTTGGAGAGGAAGACAGCAATTCACAGATGAATGATCGTCCTTTCTGATATCAGCGTATCCATTCTTCAGGAAAAACATTTCCGCACCAGAATTTTTGTTCGAGCAAAAAACATTCCCTTGTCAGAGATATCTGGTTATACAGAAAACATCTTGCTACTGAGAATCTACAATTAATTTTATTAAAGGAAACACAACGTATTCTGTCATTCAACATTTTTGGTAACAAAATTCTGTACTGGCTACTTCCAGAAAGCTGTTAAAAATAAGCCAATAATTCGAAGTAGAGTTTTATCAGCCATACATAAATCTGCTTTTTCCAGGTCTGGACACTTCTAAACTATTTAAAAAAAAAAATAAAAACAATGCTCCTTAGATTCATGTCTTACTTTCTGGTATGCAGGGGAAGAAATGAACAAGTTAGGAACATGGGCTAACATTCCGGCATTCCCTAGTGGGGCTGAGGAAAATCTCACTACGCATGGTTGACGCAAGTGGGACTCAAAACTGTGCGATCACAATTACCGGATCATAAGGACTTCTTAACACATGTCGAACAGCTTTAATGAAGTGCTCAGCGAAAAATTGTGACGTTAAGTCAATTGACCAGACACACTATGACATACCAGAAACCGGTAACAATCTTTTCCATGCTCGACTAGATTCTCAGTTATGCGGAAAGTTTAGCTCATAATAAGAGAACTGTTAGAACGGCCAGATTGGAGAATGTGAAAATGAGAGTGTAGGATTTGTTTGACCTTTGTAGTTTAGGATGGAACTGGGTGATTAGAGCCGGTGGGTTAGGGGTTTGAGTGGGCTGAATCTATTTGGTTACAAGGTTAGATGGGTAGCCACGGTTGACTAGAGCTTCTCGAAGGCGTTGGTTGTAGCAGAGGTGGTGGAATTCAGACGTTGTCTTCTGAGTGAAAGGGAGAAAGGAATCGATTTCTTGGTGGGGTAGTGTAAATACTGCATGTGGTTGGTAGAACGGAAGTGGTCAGGGTGTTTTCTAAAGTGATGTCAACGTCAAGGAATGCTCTTCTGTTAGAGATGGACCAAGTGAACTGGACAGACAACATGGAATTGGTTCAGCTGTTCTAGGAATGTGTTGAAACTGGTTACACCACGAGTCTATAACATCAGGATATAATCCAAGAACCTTATCCAAAGTAGTGGGGCCAAGGGATGAGTTTGTACGAAATCATGTTCGAGCTTCCCCATAAAAAGATTAGCATAAGAAGGTGCCATTCTCGTACCCATAGTTATGCCTCAGATCTGAAGGTAGTTGTTACATGTTAGAACTAGGTTGGCCAGGGAAAGTTGTGGTTAGAATATGAGGTTTACGTCTCTGGATAAGGAAGAATTCCAGAGCTGCTAAGCGTTGGTATACAAGGAAGTAACATCTATGGTACAAAGAGTACGTTAAAAGGAAGATGCGGTAATTTACGGATGATTTCTAATAGGTGGTAGGTGTTGCGTTGTTGGCAGGCAGCGCTTGAACATGTGGTTGAAGGAAAAAGTCAAGAAGGGCGGAAAGGCGTTCGGTAGGAGAATTATAGGTGGCTACATTGGGTCTGCCTGGGTTACCTGGTCTGTGGATCTTCGGTAATAGGTAAATGGTCGGGATACGTGGATTGCCCAGGGTTAGGTACTTTATGGACATTTCAGATATGCCCTCACGAGGACCATTAGCGGTAATGAAATCGGAGATTTTCTGTTGGTGGGTGTAGGTTAGGTCTGTGGCAGTGGGTTTGTAGGTGCTGGGATCAGATTGTTGACGGTACGCCTCCTGGAAGTAGTCAGCTTTGTCTAAGACTACTGTAGTGGACCCCTTGTCCGCTGAGAGGACCACTATGTTGTGGTTCTCGCGTAACGCTACAAGAGCATTGCGTTGGTTATGGGTTAGGTTAGGTTGGTTGGTCATCTGATGTAAGAACTCAGTATTGGCGCTGGAAGAACTGAGGAGATGTAACGTTCGAGGGGATGGTTGCTAGGAAGTGAAGGTGGGTCCATATTTGGAGGACGGAAGCGTTCAAGGTTAGTATGGAGTTTAATGGAATGTGGGTCCGGAATAGGTGGATTTTTGGCCCCACAATAGCGCCATCTTAGTACATGGGGAAAGCAAAGGATATCTTTTAACAACAGGAAGTGTTTTACGGCTTGAAGGGGAAAAAAGTCAGTCCTGTAGTGAAGATGTCAGATTCAGATTGAGTAAGGTTGTGGCTGGATAGGTTTACGACGGTAGTAGCAGTGAAATTTCCCAGGTGGTCTGGTATTTCTGAGGATTGGGTCGTGATTGCAGATTGTTTATAATTACAGTACAGTACGTACACATTACAGTACATACAGGAGTAGGCGGAATAGGCAATATAATAAGTTCAATATTAATAGACAGAAAAGTAAATGTACTTACGTAGTACAATCCACTCCACAGATCAGCATAATCCTCTTCATTCTTAAGGATATTAGTGAAGAAGGAATCAAGATCTCCATTTTTAACTGATAATTTTTCAAACTTTTCTCTTAATATCTTATCTTTGCTTACTTTACGTCTAGTACTGACAAGTTACTTAATCTCCAACAAGAGCTTTTATTCTCTTCTTCTTGACAAGTTCTTGCACGAGAGCTTCCACACGCTGAGTGCTTTGAGATGGATATTTTGCCATTTGCTTTGGAACAAAACAGGTAGCAGATCTCTCAAAACAGTACTACGCTCAATTAACTTTTCTGCTGTTGACTGCAAGAATATTCTACAGCTGTTAAAAAAAAATGTCTTTTTCCATAACACCGAGGCTTCTAATGCAGACGTGGCACCAACTACAAAATGAATCTTAGTCAAATAAATGAGATTTTCAGCCTTCCGAACATCAATTTGTGTCATCTTGAAGCTGTTCTTCGCACCATCCAGAACTTCTTTCTTGATGTACCTCTCCATTATTTCTCTGACGATATCTTACAGTGCATTATGAGGAAAAGGAAACATTAGTTTACCAGTTCGAAATATCCTTTAAAAAGGCTCAAACGAAGCAGCAAGGGTCATGAAATTGAGCTTTGAGAGCATCAGGGTATCAGAAAGCTGTTCTCTTATACTCTCCAGTGAATGTGATGAACGGAATCGTTGACTGATGAAAATACTTTTTCAAATCTTTGAAGATATCAACAACTCTTTCAGCTGCTGAAGCATTCTGAAGCCACCGCACGGAACAAAACTTGAGAGGAAGCTCAGTCCTGCCTGTGATCGTCGAGTAATCTGCACGTCTGGCTGGTGTATCCTTAAAAATACAGGGCTCTCAGAAACTGATTGATATTCCATTATGACGTTTTGTGACCAAACTGAAATGCACCATGTACGACATGAAGACCACAACTTTCTACAAACAATAATTCGGGATCATCTTAATCTGCCACGAACTCTTTTGACAAATCACGAAGGAATGCCTAGTTGACATTTCGCATGGAGTTCTAATTATTTAGGGTTTAAGTCTGATCTTAAATAATCGCGACTTCTTATGAAACAAGCACTGAGAGAAAGGTTAACAGAATGAATGAAGTAACAGAGAAAAGATGATAGATTAAGCAATCAGATTTAACCAGAACAAGAAGCATGGTTAAGTATAGCTGGGGGCCCGGGGTTGTTACACATACGTGTTCACAAATCATACCCCCCCCCGGGGTAATTTTGGCTCTAACTTTTGCACAAGATGTACTAATTTACATCTACAGTTTAACAAAGCTCTCATCTACACTGTAGTTACATAGTTATTTTCTTTAACATGTGTGTTTATCAAATCTAAAATTCCCCTAAGTTTTTCTTTACTTCGAAATTCCCTGATCTTTTCAGGTTTTCCAGGTGTGTGGGAACCCTGGCCTTGATGATACCTTCAACTTAGTCCGACTCCTTTCCGCTTCCTTCTTACTATCCCGGCATGAGCCTTAGATTCCTTGTGGCCTTAAAAATGCAAATTCATAGTGTCAATACTAAAATAGTTAATTTCAGTAATGGGCATTCCCGCACCCATCATTGTAAAAAATGGGACAACAAGATTTCCTAACAAACTTATGTTCATGAAGAGTAAATAAATCATTCCCACGTTGAAATAAAACAACTAACAAAATTTGATTTCGCCCTCGAGGTGACCCGAGAGGCTAGCGCACTCGCTTTCTGTGCGCGTGGTCATGGGTCCAATTTCCGCAAAAGGTTATTGAACGGAGTGATTTGGAGCCCACTTTACCAAAAACTAAATGTCGTCCTTAGAAGATCACCAGCTATCTTACAACGTTAGTAACAATTCAATTAATCAAGGATTTTGATTTCTACCCTGAATGAATAGTATGTGTCCAAAACTAGACAAAAAACTGACTATATTGTACCGATAATGAACACTCCCCTGCTTTGCATAACAGATTTTAGTTATGGTTAGTTTAGCCATTTATATGCTTGAAATAGACATTTCGTAATACAGAATAGTGCAGAACAACGAAAGTACTCGTTATTGTAATTTCATGAATAAAAAATGAAAGCTTTTATCTTAATCACTTGATTAACAGAATGCAATGGAGAGAAGGTGCTTCATGGAACGTAACTTCAGCATCATGTCAGAAAAATCAGATGAAACCATTGATGAGCGAATAATATTCAGTGGCACCAGAACACACTGCATTAAATTTTCCCGCCCTTAAGAAAATCTTATTTTACAACATTTCTCTTGAAGTGTCCATTACGGGTACATTTACCTTACTTTATTTTAAAAACCCATTAATCACTTACCACGAACACCACCATAATCAGAAAACAAATGCCAACAACAATGGCAAATGGTAGCAGAAGATGAGTATTTATGTTGAATGGAAGTTCATCATTTATTATAACATAAAATCTGGAAAAAATAAAATACAAAGCTTAAAATTTCCGATCTGTTTTAATTAATTTAGTGAACAATTATTAATGCTAGTAGCTTTGTTTACAAATTACATGCAGAACACAAAATGTTTCCTGTTTTTATAACTCCTCCTGATAATCCACATGCACAAAACTGCACCATATTCGAGGAAGATTACTGACAACAATGTAAATATAATCACTAAATTACTATTATGCACATCGAGCATTTGTGCACTATACACTACACAAAGGGGATCACATTTTGAATTACGTTAAAATACTACATGCTGTGTGTACTTTTGTCCAGTATCCTGTTTTTAATGTGTAATTTCTCGGAGGCCCTAAAACTGGCGAGACACTGGTGAAGTTACAGTACGAATTACCTGTCGAAGACGTACATGGAAAGAAATTGGAATAAAACCAAAATTAAGCTTTTCGCAGTTTTAAACTTTCTTTACTATAATAGCCATTTTTGCGCGGGAACTTATCGTATTCAATCGATCGTGCAAACCATTTCTGGGACTATAAGTAAAACGGTAAATATATATCTCTACTTTAAGTTTTTAACTTTGATTTTTGTTCTAATCGAGCACGCGTCATCTCAGGGACCTATCGCCACGGGGCGTAGGATCTGAACAAAGCGTTGATTAGAATCCTAGGGTGCTCAGGCTAACACGCAATGATACAGCTACGGATAAAAGTATTGTCGCATGTCTATAACTGACTTTTCTTATTTCAAAAAAAAATTTTTTTTTTTAATTATCGTATAAATTTAATGTTAAACACCTTTTTCACAAATATCACAACCATCACAATAACCTTGTGTATGGTAAATGTTGAAATTAACACAGAATAATTGACAGCTACAGTGACCGGAACTCTAACCATAATCTCCCAGTTACCGACTAGGTACGGTATCCATTACACCACCAGGGCAAGGCCAATTCTGTGTATATGAAATGTTTCTCTCAACTAGACACTCTCCCAGCTCCTCATGACTAGTTACGAGGCCCACTACAAGTAGAGATTTTTAGTTGAGGAACCTTTCTGCTACCATGCAGTAAGTTTTAGCTTTTTCACAAATAACCTTCTGTATTGTATATCTTGAAACTTACAGGATTCTCACAGAAAACTTCAAATCAATTTCCGACTTTACATGATCTTCACTGACTGAAAGTACTAAATATTCTTGACCAGCAGCTTTTGCTGTAGGCACGCATATACCCATTTATTTTATGGACTTCACCGTCCATCCACAATAAATTTACAGTGAATACAACTGACAAAGTTGATATAAACATAAATACAAATGTAATAAAATGACTTTCCTTCAATTTTTACTTTACTACAACAATACCAAAAATTAGTAATTTGAACACTGTATAATACCACTATACATTCTACAACAACAACATACAGATTATATATACTGTTCTTTGGATACACTTATATAATAGAATAAATGCATAATTGTAACCGACGAAGTATGTATGTAACACATTACCAAGGTCCATCTTGGCAAAAGAGTTCAAGGTCCATTAAGAGTCACCTACATCAAATTTTCTTTTTCTGCTCCAATATTTCAATTTGATTGCTGCTCCTTCCTGCATAGCTTGAAGACTTCTCTCCTCCATTTTTTATTTTTCCTGTCAGTATCTTCTTTTCAACTCTTTTTTGTTCTCTTCTGCCCTACTTTTCCTTGCTGCATCTTCAAGATATTCTTCGCAGCTACTAGCTCTTCTTACATATTACAATATCTGTTCTGTATGCTCCCAAATTATCTGATTGAGTAAGACACTAATGCAAGTGAAGATTTTCAGAAGAGCTTTATTAACACTGTCTACACTTACATTAGAGTGGGGAAATATTATCAAAGCATTACAACTTTCCACAAATCTTCATACGCTTTTCGGCCAAAATCGTCTACTCTCCTAGACGCAACAGTACTCCAAAACTCCCTGACGTAAGTTTGCTATTTACTCCCATCTTTACTTTTACCTGTGCCTCGATTATTTTCACACTAAGGCTTTTTCTTTTGATAACCTAGGCTTTATACTGCGAAGCAGCGGTTTGCAGTTAATAAATATACGGAACTTGCAGAAACACTCTGAATTTAAAATTTTCCCTGTTCAGGCTGTTTAGCAAAAAGAGTACACCGATGAAAATGTCTTCAAAGGGCTCCTTTCAAGAATCTCACTGATGATTCGAATGGCATTTTTTTTTTGGCATTCTTACTGATTTTTGCACTTTTTTTTCTTTAGTTCACAATGGTTCGTGGTGTCCTCAAATCTTGCAACATTAATTTAACTCCTCATTTCCCGACGCCATACAATGATGAAAGTTTGCAGTGACGTCAGTCGGGTGACAATACAATATTCCATTGTTACTTTCATATGTTTCTATATATTTAAAAGCATATTCTATTTTTATTTCTAATACGGACTTCTCTATCCTAAAATAAATACTAGCCTGCAACGATCTGTCGTTTGACTGGTGGCAGAGCACTTTAGGATTTGGGTCACAAAACATTAGCTTGATAGTCTTGTGCCAGACAAGTTGTTGGTATAAAATTGGGGAATACATTAAACTTTCAGCACTTGTATACTGGCATGCATAGAGCACGAAAATACGTGATGGACATTCCAAAAATGTAGCTATCCAAGATGGCGGCCGACGCTAGTTATTAAAAATCAACACATCTCGGCTCTGAGTTATCCGATTTCGATCATTTTTTTTTTGGATGAAAGGTAATTTCATTAGCTACATTTTTGTTTATGAGCAATATTTTTATGAATCTAATAGTTTCTCAGTTAAATTTAAAAAATAGTTTCATTTTAGCCTAAAATATTTCCTTATTTAACCCTAGAATTACCAAGCGGGTCCAGATTGGACCCGTGATTATATTTTTCATTAATTCTATTCTCTTCCTGTTTAAGCAAGGACTGTCTCGTTTAGTGACTTACTTTTTCATCGATCTGAATTTAAAAACAAAACAAAAGAAAGACTTCATTCGCATTCGTGGGTTGCCAATTTTTCTCAACTGTCCCACTGTCTACCATTCGGGGCCAATGGACCCATCGCCAGATAGCATTATGTATGTGTTGTATATACTTGCTTATATTTGTGCTGCTACCATAAAATATAGATGGCATGTCCTGTCATTGTACAGACATGAAATTAGTTAGCGTGATTGCCACTAGATATATATTGGATAGCATTTTTTCTAAATGCTAGAACTCATTTTAGTTGTAATTCCTCTTGAGTTGTTCAAGGTAGTGTGCTGCTGAAACTACATTTTCTTTTTTGAAAAGATGTAACGTCTCTCAGTAGTTTGTGCTTTTTAGAGTCCATATTAGTACTCTAGGGAAAACTTTTATACAAGTTTTCTAGGTGAAAATGGCATCATCAGAATCGAGCCTAAGCAATGAAGAAATTGAAAAAAATATTTACATGACAATGATGCATCTGGTAGTGAGTACGTTTCATCAGATGATTATGGTGAATCAGATTATGTGGAAGCAGCTGAGGATTATATAAGTGAACCTGTTTCGCTTGATGATGTACCACTGTTGCAGCGTGTATGGTTGGGCCAAACTATAGACCCTCCCACCAGAAATTTGGAATATCTGTCAAAAAATGGTGTGGAAGTATGGCAATCGCATCCGACGAAATCAAGTCATGGTCGTGTTAAAAACGCAAATGTTATTTATGAAAAATCAGGTCCTACTAGTTATACACTAAGAAATTTGGATAATAAACTTTCTGCATTTAGGCTTTTCTTTCATGCTCCTCTGATTGACAGCATATGCAAGTGGACATATAAACAGGGAGAGATTGTCAATGGCGCTGACTGGAAATGTATAACTCGGGAAAAATGTGAGAAATTTGTTGGAGTGTTGATTCTTATTGGTGTCTACAAATCCAAAAATGAAGTCACACAGCTGTGGAGTGTTGAAGATGGTCGTCTAGTGTTCAACCGTATAATGTCTCGTAACCGGTTTCAGGCAATAAACAGAGTTCTTCGTTTTGATGACGCAGCCTGCAGACGCAAAAATCGGTCCTCAGACAAACTGCAACGAATTCGGGAAATATTTGACTCTTGGGTATGTACACTTCAAGATGCATTTATTCTAGGAGAGAATGTTACCACTGATGAACAACTTGTGGTCTTTAGAGGCCGATGTCCTTTCCGTCAATATATTCCCAGCAAACCTGGAAAATATGGGTTCTTTGTGACAGTGCTACGAGTTATGCATGGAACATGCCAATATATACTGAGCGGCAAGAAAATCAACCAAGGGGAAGTAAATCAGGGTGAGCGGGTTGTGCTAGATTTAGCTGAGCAGTTGACTAATAATGGCAGAAACATAACAGCGGATAATTTTTTCACCAGTTTTGATCTTGTGAGAAAACTGTTGGAGAATCGTATAACTTACGTTGGGACTGTAGGGAAAAACAAATCAGAGTTACCTCTGAGTTTCACCACCACGAGTGGACGGCATGAGAACTCAACACTATTTGGATTTCAAGATAATGTTATGATTTTATCTTATTGTCCAAAAAAGGGAAAGG
>JAGDQP010038873.1:5183-17973 GCA_022664845.1 Lepisma saccharinum
TCATCCGTGTAAACCGTCCTCTCGCCATTCGCGAATTTGTTGCTGAACTGAACAGGAGAGATTCGTGTAACACGATGGAAAACAAACTGTAGTTGCGACGTTGCCACGAAATGCTGAACAAAATTTGCTAAAGCTGGTGATCAGTGGCAATGAAAAGTGAGTGTATGGGTTCGATGTGGAAACTAAGGTGCAATCATC
Source organism: Lepisma saccharinum (assembly GCA_022664845.1). Taxonomy (NCBI): domain Eukaryota; kingdom Metazoa; phylum Arthropoda; class Insecta; order Zygentoma; family Lepismatidae; genus Lepisma; species Lepisma saccharinum. The sequence continues at coordinate 5,382 of JAGDQP010038873.1, forward strand.
ACAGTGGGTTGGACAATCCTCAGTATGGCCAAAAATAGCAAGAATGAGTAAGCCTCAAGGTGATGTTAATAGTCTGACTCGCAGAGGATCGTCCATTCGGAGTTCATGCCACGTGATTCCACAGTGAATGCAACAATATACGTTAACGTGAAGCGAGAAAAGGTGCAACTCAAGAGAGATCAGAGATATGGCAGAACAAGTTCTGGATCGTTCATCACGATAATGGACGTCCCCCCCCCCCTTTTTTTTAAGCACCAGACAACTGTTGTTCCACAACCGGGCTAGTTCCCTGATTTGGCACCAGTCGACTTCTCTAAGTTGAAATCAACTTTTAAAGGCTGCAGGTTCCAGACTATAGAGGAGATCCAGGAGAAATTGCTACGAGCGCTCCAGGCTATTCCAAAACTTAAGTTCCAGTAGGCAACGAAGAACTGGAAGAAACACACGCTGGGAGTGGTGTGTGCACAGCGGAGATAGGTCCGCCCAAGTGTGAATATTATAATTTTCTCCACTTTTAAATGTTTGGTTTCTTTTTCTTACACACATTTTCGTTCCCCATGACAGCATCTTCGTGGATTTCCAAGACTGCTTTTGATAACCCCATTACCTACCATTCAGGATTTTAAGCAAATGTTAATCCTTCCTGCGACTACAAATAATTTGTACGTTCGAAATAAATTCCTTGAAGCGTTGGGAAGATTAAATTCAAGAATTTGACTTTTTTTCTTGTTAACCGCGTTAACTCGAGAGAGATTGGAACGAAAATTAAGTCAGTTGTGTGCGTTAACTCCTATAATGAATTTGTGGCAGAAGTGCGGAAATTGTCGGGAAAAGAGACACTTCGTTCGGTCACACGTTGTTTTTTAAACTAACCTCACGGGCCGCCAGTTGGAAACCTTTGCTGAGAGCAATAAAAATATTTCGTGTGTGAAAGAAGGAGAGCATCTTGGCTGCGAGTTGAATTATTGCTGGTTTCTTGCACAAAAATCGCCTGCTATCAGTTATTTGCAGGGCTCGAAATGGGCTGGAGCAAACCGGAACGGCGTTCCGGTTCGTGAATGCCTGGAACTGTTTTGTTCCGTCTCGTGAACATGGTAATCATAGACAAAACAGGATAATAGCATGTTAACGAAGGTAAAGCGTTCCGTTTCGTGAAAATTTCCATTTCGAGCCCTGGTTATTTGTAATTAAGTTTAGCAGCTCATCATTACATTATGTTGCTGCCACTAAGTGTCAATATATGTACATTTTAATTTGACCAAATGAATACCACCATTTTGTATACTACTTGACGTTCGTGGTGCAGATTCCAATCCTTCAAAAAACAAACAAACAGTGGAAAAACTAAGCGCAATTTGATTGTTAGATTGGGGGAATATAAGAGAAATCCTTTATTCCGATATCGGGTCTTACGCAATGAAAGACGTGGGATAGGATATGTATCCATTCTCTACAAACTTTGTTTTATAATAACGACAATAAAGTAAGGTGATCGTTTATTGATTCAATTTTCATTGGAAGGTAGTACATACAGATGCTTATCAGAATAATGGAAACACCTGTACTTGGCAACACGTCAGATGTATGGGTTGGCAGTGGTGTCGTGGCGACCGCAGCGCCGGACTGCTGGTGGTGGTGTGTTAGGTCGGTCTCCATACTACGTCAGGCGTCGTGGAACCGGAGTGTGCAGTGGCTGCAGCAGACGGAGGTAGTGTAAAATGGGAGACCTCTCAGAGTTTCAAAGAGGGCAAATTGTTGGTGCGCGGTTATGTGGAGTGAGTGTGACGGCAGTGGCTAGTGTGTTAGGTGTGTCGCCAGGGACAGTGTCGAAGGTGATGACGGCCTACACAACACACGGGAAAACCACATCGGGGAAGCGGAACAGTGGGCGGAAGAAAAGCATCAGTGACAGGGCACGCCGGGTATTAAAGCGCATTGTCACGCGGAACCGTCGTGCCACTGCGGCGCAAGTGACGGAGGAACTCAATCAGCACCTCCCCCAACCTGTTTCGACAATCACAGTCCGCCGCGAATTACATGACATGAACTTACGGGGTCGTGTTGCACGGGCCAAACCTCTCATCAGGGACCAGAACGCTTTAGCACGCCGCAAATGGTGCCGCGACCATGCAACTTGGACCGTTGACGACTGGAAACGTGTGGTATGGTCGGATGAGTCACCATTCACCCTATTCCAAACCACGGGCCGTGTTTATGTGTGGAGAACGCCCAAAGAAGCGTATGATCTGCAGTGTCTCCGCCCAACTGTGAAACATGGCGGCGGCACGGTGATGCTGTGGGCCGCAATATCATGGTTTTCATTGGGTCCTGTGGTCACACTTCGCGGACGCATCACTGCCAACGATTATGTCGCAATTTTAGGAGACCACTTGCATCCTATGGTCCGGATGTTGTTCCCGGACAATGACGCCATATTCCAGGATGATAATGCACCCATTCACACAGCTGGAGTTGTTGCAGCGTGGTTTGAGGAACATCGGGATGAAGTTCAACACCTCCCCTGGCCCGCCCAATCCCCAGATCTCAACATAATTGAACATCTGTGGTCCATCTTGGAAACACGACTCCGGCGACGATTTCCACCTCCATCATCTCTCACAGAACTGGCCGATGCCCTGCACGAGGAATGGTGTAATATTCCACTTGCTACCATTCACGACCTCTATGCCTCCATCCCACGTCGCATCAAGGCTGTTCTGAAGGCGAAAGGTGGCCCGACACCATATTAATCTGGTAAGTTGCACTTTCGTTCAGGTGTTTCCATTATTCTGATAAGCATCTGTATATGATCTAGTACTCTTCATTGCAATCACTTGCTTATTTCGTAAGTATAATGTATTCGCATTATTCTCTTCGATTTTATGCTTTATTAAATATGACTTCAAGAACTATAGAAGCATAAGTGTAACATCTACAAGAAAATAAGCATTTCATTACCTTCGTGAAGTCAGTGCTATTTCCAACGTACTGTATGCTTGCTGTAACATAAGCGAACGAACCTTGAACTGGTTGTGATAAAAACAATAAAAACACATGACGTCGATAGGACAGTGAAAGGTAGTGACATTATCTTCCTGCTTTACAATAATAGAACAATTGAAACCACCTTTTCAAGTAAACAACTTCGTACCTGCAAGTGAAAACTAGTTGACTATAATCATATATAAGCCTTTGCTTTCACTGTATCTCTCTATTTGCATACTCGCTTCACTGCTGTTCATCTGAATTAGTTCTCTGCCACAGAGTGAGGGAATCGATTAGGTAGGACTAGATTCTGTCAGTCAACATTATCAAAATAATTAATTTACTCTTTGCGTCAGTTCAGTTGAGTAAATCAGTGTTACCACGATTACGCCCCGTGATCACCCATCATGCTGACATACGAGTAAGTAACCTAGCAACATTGTGCCGTATTGATACTTTCTTGATTTTCGATTGGTCATCACTCTGATGAGTAATCGTACCCGCTTTCATTCGCCAAAGTAATTTATTGAGAGATATTCTTGTATTGGTTTTGCAAAGACATGGATTTATTATCTATTATTAATATCCACACTTTCCTGATTATTCAGGTTATTTGTATTACTTGACAGGCGGACCCATAAATGTATCAGCATCCGTCAATTGTAATTCTTGATTTCTTATTTGAATATCCTTGTCGTTCATTTAATGACAAGACAATTTTAGAGTATCATGATATTACGTACTATCACTATATTACCAATTCTTTCCGAGGAAATATCCAAGTGGATTGATAGGAAGTACCAAAACTATCGTAAAACATTCCCTGTTTTCCCTACGATCCATTATTTTATTATACATTTAAGCTAGAGAATTTCATATTTAGTTACTTTTTCATTTAGTCCCCCACCCCACCCCACCCCCAGGTATCCGTTGTTTAGTTTCCGCTTACAGCAACACTGAGAAGACAGTTGTGAATCAGTCGCTACTGTAGTAGGTGTTTTAATTTATTTCTTAATTTTACTAGAAGTCAAATTCTCGTGATGATGTACGTGGGTATTACAGAACGTAGAGTTTTAGTGTTTGTTTACTGAAAGATTGGACGCTGAAACGGGTAGGTTAGAAGATCCAAATTTCGGTCTCCTACGTAATAAAGTGTCAATTGCTAAAGGTGCCGGATTGACACCTTAAATGGATGTGGATATTTCGTCAATTTTCTTCAATATAAATTATAGATTTCCATAATCTATGACACCTAAATTTGAATTTGGTAGCAATTAATGATGGAGATAGTTTTGCCTGTAACAAATGCGTGTCAAAAAGACAAGTTTATCAACCTATGAACCTTAAAACCATTCCAAAGGATACGTAAATTCAATTATTCTGTATTAACTTACAACAGTGAATTTTGTTGTTTCCTTATGATCATCAGTAGTTTTGCGCAGGAAGCTATACTTCCATAATTATATAAACAATAGTTCAAGAAGAATAGTAATTTTGTATAGAGTTCAAAAATTGCGGGCATATTTACTAATGTCCAGAATTGTTTGCAGTCATTTTGTTACTCTCAAAGTCCGGAAGTATGGCATACCATCATTAGTTCCCCTTTCAACCAAAACTTCTGTATCTGATTTGTGGCACCACTATCCATCGTTTAGTACAAAGTCATTACGTCTCCTATCAGCTCAGAGGATTCATCACAAATTTCCCTTTTCGACTTTAATGCAAATAAGGGTAATGGAAAGTTTCGTTTAAACCAAATCCGAGCAGCGACTGGAATCCGCAAATGGTCTATGAACTTGAGCCCAGTGTTGTCAACAATAATCACTTGAAAATAGCTAAACAAGAATCTAAAAGTAGCTAAATCCCTACCTTAATAATGTTAGAATTACGCGTGATTGTCGCTACAGCATCCACAAAAAGTAGCTAAATCGCTATGCACACTATAGAAAAGAGATTCTTTGGTAGCTAAAAGAGTATTTAACATCGCTTGGTTTAGCGACAAATTGGCAACACTACAGTCGAGCACCTTTACGTAGCGAGATTTGCTTATCAAACAATTCACTGTTAGAAGACGACGACAAAACATTACGAAATCATATGTTCCAAATTAATTGGCTGTTTTATGACTTTCTTTTATATAATGAGTTTTAAATGATAGTTGGAAATAACTCGTACAGTACATCTGTGATTTAAGTTTTATTCAGGTATGAATGATATTATGTACATTTTTACAATAAATGTGTCTGAACTAAAATAAAATAGGAAAAAAGCTGCTGTATGTTGGATTTCGAGTTTGGGAGTGGAGGAAATCTAACGAACTCAATCTGACGTATTTTGACACACACACAAACAGAGCTTCAGTCTTATTACACTTTTATTTGAAAGACAAATGGCAGCATGGAAGCCATATTTTATCTTGCAGCTAAAAGCTTTTCAGCAATATCTTGTGTTAAACTATCCCTGTTACTTCGATCAACCTGAAAAGTAAAACAGAGTACGACAATGACATTAACAATAAAATCATTTAATGAATGCCACATCTAAAAATAACTACGCTATTTTTAGCTTCTGTGGTATCTCAATTTCTTACAATTGTATTTATTAGTTGGTATGCTTTTGATCCTGTATATCTGTTAATTCTTCGTTACTTTTATTATTCTTTTTTTAAAAAGATATTTTTATAGCATTCAACTTACCATGTAACCTGTAAATAAATGGTCAATTTAGTCCTGCAAGTTGATTTCGGCACTAAAAAATAATAATCAATTATAAAGGATGGGGTGCACCACCAATTCCTTGCTTGTCTGTTTCTTGCATTATTATGAGGGGGGAAAAACATGTTCCGTTTTTGATAATTCTTACATATCGCAAGATTAAGGATAATGTAAAGCAACTATCTCCAACAAAAGATGGCAGCACTATCTCCGTATATGTCTAATGCATCCTTATCGTTGTACGAAATTTCCTTGCTGCTTCTACAAATTCACACCTAGAGTGTTCAAACTTTCAGGGAAGAAAGCTCATAACCAATTCAAGTGCATGATCGATGTCGATATTTTATTTTCGTTTTCTTTCATTGTTGTTGTAAACATCAAAACCTATAACAAAGCAGCTCATCATTAAACAATGAACAAAAAAGAAAATTAAAAATCGGAATCGATCATGCTCTTGAACTGGTTATGAACTTCCTTCCCTGAAAGTTTGAACTCTCTTGGCTTGAATTTGTAGAAGCAGCATTGAAATTTCGTGTAACAGTGAAAATACATTAGGCATATACGGAGGTAGGGCTGCCATCTTTTGTTGGAGATCGTTGCTTTAAATTAACCTTAAATGGAAATTTCATTTCAACGTCATTATACGAATCACCTTGTGTTTAAAAAACTGAACAGGGTTTTCCTCGATAAATTCGTATATATGTAGTAATCCTTATAATCTGTTTGCATACAATAATGTTTTTTTTTTCACTGAGAAGTCCTTAAGTCTTGAGAGCTAGATTTTTGTGAAAATTGTGTTCCTGACTAATTAGCGTGGTGATAGTCACCCGTTTCGGAAATGCATTGTTTGTCCACTACGCTTTGGTAAACTTGTCACGCCGATCCTGAAAATTAAATGATTTTGTAGACTTTTGTCTGGCACGTTACTATATACCCAACAATAATTGTCGTTTTGCTTTGATATACATCTCATTTGACAGGTAACAGAACATGCATTGTGCATATATAACGCTTTATCCATTAATTTTAGGCTCGGCGAGACAAGTTTACCAAAGCGTAGCGGGCAAACAACGCATTTCCGAAACCAGTGATTATCACCATGCAAATTAGCGTCCCGAAATTAGTCAGGAAAACAATTTTCACAAAAATTTAGCTCTCAGGACTTCCCTTGTAGGATACCACCTGTTTCTAACAATATACGATATTAATTTTCATCCAGGTTAGATGTACTGCTGCACTAAAACCATTCCGGACTTAACAAAGTAAATCTCGAATTTTAGGCAAAACATCTATTATTTAACGTTAGGGGATGTTTAAGAAACTATAAATTTTGGGGACTTAGGCCTGTTTGAAAAGTCAACTCTATATTGCCTGTTTCAGTTTATAATGCATATCTTCATATCGAAATGTCTTTTTTTTTATTTATTTATTAACAATATTAAATATATAACCATACTTTCACAAATAGTACTTTTTCTTTAGGAAGGAAAATAAATAATGAAGTTTTTCAATTCCGAAAACTGGAATATGACAAACACTAGCCAATCTTCCATGGAACTGCCTTCCAAGATCTGAAGAGCTTTCTCTACAGTTGTTTATCTATTAAGTTACATTGCATGCATATTAAAATTGAATTCGAGGATTTTTTTCTATTTTGTTTTTAAAGTTCTCTGTAATTTTCAACAGTTACAGAGTGTCTACTGGATGCTTATTTTCAAATTCCAGGTCCATTTTTCTTCTTTTTTTTAGGTCGTTAATTTATAACATTTTCTTCTCGCAAACAAACAAAATATGTTTATCAATTAAAAGAAGCATATACCAAGCGCATATTTCTTTAAGTCATTATAGAACACAAAAAAATATTAATGTACTAACTAAAATGCATGTTTTCGAGTGATTTCAAACAAGAAAATAAAGTAGAATATTCCCTACCAGAAGGTGGTTGAGAAAATTGTGCAGTAACAAACAAGCAAATAAATAGTACAACCTAATGTATAATTGATATTATTTTAATAATTAAAAAAAAAAGTTGAGATTTCTCAGATGCAAAATTTAGGAAATACAGTACAATTCACTTTTCTGCATGTTTAGCTGAAACTAAGAAAAAATTTAGGGAAATTTTAAACTGTAAGAAAAAAAAATTAGGAATTCATACGTATGTAAAACCCAACTTCCAAACACATTTTACTGCACATTCTTCTTGATGGGGAATGGCCAGTTAGTTTATTTACACAAATGCATTTATACCATGTATTATTAATTTATAACGTTTTTCTTCTTACAAATAAACAAAGTAGGCTATGTTTATTTTAGCAATTACCCGACTAAAATAAAGTTGCCTAAACACAATAAATAAAATAAATTCAATTAAATTTAAAATAAACTATTATGACTTAAACTTAAAGTAAAGTTTTTAAAGGCCCTCGCTACTCCCGCCCCCACTTTTTTAAACATTTTTCAAAATATTTCACAATCTAATAGCATTATCAAAATTTTACGGAGATACATCTCTAGTACTTACAAATTACAATGAAATACAATGGACAGCGATCTCGAGATCTTGTCTGATGAGTGATAAGTTGTTACTTAAATAATAACGTCATAATCTTTGACAACGAATCACTGATGAATGGACAAGATCTCGAGATCGCTGTCCATTGTATTTCATAGTAATTTGTAAGTACTAGAGATGTATCTTCTTAAAATTTTGATAATGCTATTAATTTTCAAATATTTTGAAAAATGTTTAAAAGTGGAGGTGGGAGTAGCGAGGAGCCTTAATGTCATCCTTTTAACTAGTTGTTTTAATATGAATTGGCTAAGCCTTTCGGAACGGCTCTCGCACCATCTTCAGGTCGTCGTATAGATGTAATTAAGTATGTCTGTAGCTTTTTGTGAGATTATACTGTTTGTGAAGTTTAATAAATATGTAAACGTAAGTATGTGAACAGAAGTGTATTATTTATTAACCGAAACACTTTAGTCCAACTGTAAAACCCACAATTTTTAAATTACTCCTCTGTTACTGTTGCTACACACCAAAGACTTGTTTAAAAAAGTCTGAGCGGCTGCGACCATATTGGAAGAACTGTTGTCAAATGTCTACCATGTGTATGTAAAATGTATTTAGGCCATAGTTACAATAAATTCCTGTTCGAGTATAAGGCTAAGGATTATCAAAAATATTGTATGTACACTGTACAGATAAGCACAGATGTGTTACAATTTGAAATGGGTTAATCTCGAATAAATAAGTGGAAACCCAAGAAAAGAATACTTCAGTAAATTAGCTGGTCGCAATATTTGCACTATTCCATATATAATCTAATCTCACAAAAAACTACAGACATATGTCAATTACACCGAACGACGGCCTGGTTAAGGTAATATCGAAACTTAGTTTAACATCAGTTCCAAAGTACATCAACACATTAACCTAATTAGGAAATAAGAGGCATGCATGATTAGAGTAGAGGATAATAGAAAAATGAAACGAGGAAAAAAACAGAACATCAATCAGAAATAAGTATGGCTGATATAAGCTCGGGTAGTCACACCCGTACTCACAAGTCTTAGGGCCGATTGCAAAGACGGAGTTTAGTCTTGGTCTAAGTTAGGCCTAGGTTTAAACGTCAATTTTGATTGCAAAAAGGAGTTTTTAGCTTAAACTAGGGTTTAAGTTTAGGCCAAAGCTCAAGAGAAATAAACCAACTCTTTAGGAGGAAATTATCTGGCTTTTTACTTGAACCAAATGCAGTAGTAACTTGAATGTAATACCTAAAACTTAAAACTTTGCTTTTTGGATGCTTCTTTTATGATCCTTGATAGCGAAACTGTAAAATAAAAAATGACCTAATAATTAAGTTTCGTCTGCCCGTATCCAAAAAATAAATCTCAGGAATCACAAGGTGTATGTAGAGAGGTGCTTGAGGTGTTATTGGAAAGGTTTTGACCAGACTAGCTCACAGCACGATGCTGTGGGGTTGGGGGATTTTTTTTTCCCCCATTAAAAATCTGTCTATAAATTTTCCCTCTCACTACAATCTACCGGAGGGTTAAGATGATATAAAATGTTGACGACCTCTAAATGAAAAACAAGTGGAAAAAATTCAAATTTCGGAGCTCGAAGGATCCAAAGTTACCGTGCCATGGACAGAAATGTCGTCGTATGTCCCCTAATAACGACGCAAGACGTTTCGGTTTAGCACTTCACAATCGAAGTTGTATCCAATACACCTATTTCAACGAAGCTTATGATTGAGGAAGTGTCTCATAGAAAGGCTTCCCTACGTATGAATATTATTGTTAAGAAATAAATATTTTTTAATACGTCAATATATAAATGCCCGCAAACTTTCCTAAATTAATTAGATGTACTGGTACAAGTTCGATTCTCATTCATTAACCGACATGGCTTGCAGTCCTAGATATTATGACGGTGTTGTGCTAGTTTTGCTATATGGTTTAGAAATTACGTGAATTTTTTTTTTCTCTTGTTTTTAAGGTCCCTACATGGTTATACATTTTAGCCTCCCCACCCTTTCTTGGCGATTTTGCACCTTGGCTCATAGCCGCTGGAACTGCCTTGATTGCCCTTCAGCTGGTCAGAGTTGTTAACCCATTATCATTTTTTTTAAAGCCAATTATTCAAATTGCTCCTATCCCGTTAGGCCTAGCTGGACCAAACATAGTTTGAACATTATTTGATACACCAGTCACCGTTTGACGACCTTTCGATCGTCTTGTTCAAGCTTCAAAATCACTATTGTTAAGTTATTGCTTTTGCCTGTTCATCTGCGGAGACGATTACCCCTCCCTTTTCACGTTTATTTATGCTGGTCAAATAACGCCGAACCATGTTTTCTTTTCTTCTAAGAATCACACACATTCCATCATCACACAAGATGTTTTTGTTTCGTACTTGGTACAAAAAATATTTTACCACCATCTCTCCCTCACTTTTTTTTATCTTGCCTGTGTCGTATACTGCCGATTTTCCTCCCAACAAGAAAATAACCTAGGATGGAGAGAGTAAAGGAAAAAGAGGGAATTTGCCTTTAGACAAATGTAGCGGTTGAATGGTTGCATTTACGAACTTTGAGATACAATTGCTGCAAAGAGAATTTCGAAACAAGAGAATATTTATAACAGGCGGCTGAAAGTTTTACTAAAAAGAAGCCTGTTTTGAAGGGTGGGTGCCTTGCAAATAATGCAAAAGAATTATTTCATTGCTTTTCCACTACTAGACGGGCTTTCAGTGACCCTGCCTATAAACCGCCAGACCTAATATCCACTTCCTCTCGAAGTTGAGATAAACAACCTACTGTTGTATTTCTTAAATGAATATGTTCGATCAGAAATTAGTTTCACACTCACATGGTTGGGCAGAACCTTTGATTTCAAATGAAAAACAAGGAAAATTAAAATATGCCTGAAAGAAGTACCCTGGCGGAGCCAGCCCATGGAAAAGGGCTGAAACACACCACTGGTAATAACGTTTGGTAGTAATATAGGGTTAAAGCACTATGAGTGTTGGTTTATTCTAGAGGCGATTTGGGTGAAGTTAGCAGTTTCCTTTTCGTTTAGGTTAAGTTAGTAGTTCTACTTATATTAGGTTAGGTTTGTCGTTTCCATTTAGGTTAGTAATTTCCTTTTAAATTAGGTTGCCTCAGGTTAGCATACGTTTCCATTTATCCACTAACTTACAACTGTCTCATCTCCACACTTCACACAACTACTGTAATCTATCTCTTCCCTGTTAAATCGAATAAATTCTCAACCCCGATTCACTTGCAATTATTATTATTATTTTTACTACGATTTTATTATCTCTTCCTATTTGCTACCTTACCCCTTTCTTTCAGAAAACTGCTTTACGACTTGTTTGCTCAATTTCGTCTCAGTTTTATTGTTTTCTCCTTCTAACACAGCAACTGTCCCACATTCTTGATCTGACCATTCTGTTATGTTACGTAGCTTGCAGATGAAACAAATCAACAACGAATATCAAATTACAACGTTGCAACACTTTGATTGCTGTTAAATTAAAGTCTTCCGAGATCGAGACAAAACTTCATCTTTGCAATCCACTCTAAGCCACGGTTTACACTAAGTCGGGGTAGACCAAGTCTAAGCTATGACCACGGCTTATTATGTCTTTGCAATCGGCTCTTAGAGTTCCTGAGGAGCTTCTTCCAAAAATTAACTACTGCATGCCTCATTTTGTGACCTTAAATTTACAAATTCAATAAAGTTTCTTCTAAATGTTTACAGAGTGAGATTAATAAAGTGAAAATTTAAGTTAAATATAATAACTTAAAAAAGAAGAAAAGGCTTTTGCTTTTTCCAGGTTTTCCAGGTCAGTAGACACCCTGAGTTACTATAACCAATGCTTTTGTGTAAAGTAAATTACAATTATTTAAATACCGGTTCCAAAGGCTCCTCACTTTGAATTGATTTTCGACTATAGCTATCCCCAGCTGGTTCATCTGAGGCGCAAGGAGTGCTTCATATACAGAAATTAAATATGACGCTGGAAATCTACTTGGCATTTTCCTACTAGCGTTGGTGATAATTTTCTCACTACCGCGTGTAGTTTACCACTCTGAAAAAATTGGTGAAATCAAAAATGTAGACACTCGTCCCTCCACGCTATCTCCAATGTTGACAGTTATTTCCCTGGATGTAATTATCTATAAATTAACGGCACATTTCGCACAGAAGCTACATTTGTCTATATTAAAACGTCTATATTTTTCATTTATCAAAAAATTATTTACACAGATCCAACCTTTTTTACCACTCATTTGGCACTTCTTTTATGAAGAATGGATGACACAGTATAATAAGTTTTAGTTGAATTTATAAACAATTACAAAGTGGACACTAAAACA
>JAGDQP010038874.1:0-17973 GCA_022664845.1 Lepisma saccharinum
TTGGTTCAAATATCTTCAAAATTATGGCCGCTAGCGTGTTAATATATAAATATAATTATAGGTACCGATCTCAATAGGTATATTTTCTTACAAATCTACCTAAAAGATTTTTCTGCAAACTAAAGGAAATACCAAATTGTATTTTTCTTTAAAAAAAATGGTATTACAATTCGGTATATTGGTTGTAACATGGCGGCGAGAAAATTGAAAAGCGAGGGAAATCAACGACTTTATTTAAGTTTCCTTTCGAGTCCTTTCCCCTCGGCTATACAGGTCTGAGGCTTAGATATCTAAAGGTCACAAATAAAATTAAAACTCAAAATACGTAAACCATATTTATAGAATATACTATTATATACGTATTTCAGTATTAAGACACTGTTAATGAGTTTCAACACTAATTCTTTAGAGAGGGCAGTAGGAATCCCTCCCGGCGAGGAAAACCCAAGAAAGCTAGCCTGAAAGAAGTAGTGGATATATCCGTTGTGTTTACAATCACTTTGACGTCCTTCCATCAGTATGAGCACGCGATGTCCAATAAATATTTGTGCAAAATTTGCTTTCCCATTCCTTTTAATTACTGGACAGCGTCTCCTAGAACAACATGGGTGGCATCTTCCTTAATACACTATAATTCATAAATCACTAGTTCCACGGATAATTGTTTGTTTATCCGAACCATGTTCGATTACTCGAATAATTTTCGATAATATGTTTAGCCGGATAATGTTCAAATATTCATATCCGGATAATGTTCAAATATGCTTAGCCGGATAATGTTCAATTATCCATTTATCTGAATAAGGTTTGACTTCGTTATACGGATATTATTCGACTTATCCGTTAACCGGATTGTTATTAAGATAATGAGAATTATTCGAATAATCGGATTTCGAATATACGAATAATGAATTGTTCGATTAATCGGATATCAATATATATGGATATTTAGAGTAATAGTCATGATGTTTACTGAACTTGATATTTATTCTGCAATCGGTTCGTTTCAGAATCAACTGGTTATTCTGGGGCTAGATGAGTTTTATGATGATTATCTTGTAGAAGCTGATCACTGTGATAGTGAAACAGATTCGGATTCTGGACATGTTCAAGTTTGTGATAGAGAGGAAGTGGTTGTTTCCGACTGAAACACATAAACGACACTTGCAATCTACAAATTTCTCGTGGCGAAAATAGGGTTACAAATGACCATTTTTTTATGATAAAGTTTATTCTAAATGGGGAACAGATAATATACATCAAGATATTTGTTCACAGCCTCAGAATGTGTTTACTCAATACAAGTTTTCAGTCAAACGGACATAAAGAGAAGAGTATTTGCAACTAACTGTATTTGAGCTCATTAGACCTTAGCATTGCCACACGTGCTACCCGAGAATACATTGTAGTGACCGTAAGCAGACAAGCCACATAACATATCCGAATCGAAGAGGAAATACTTTAGAATTCGGAACATAACAAGTTCGGACGGCCTTAAATAAGTGGCTGGACTTGAGAAAAGTCAACACAAAACAGTTATTTGTGCGCGTTGAGTTAAAATATTCCTCATCATTCAGTCCTGGTACTCAAGAATATATGGATTAGTCATAAATTTACGCAATCCCTTTTTTGGTTCATGATGGAAATGGAAATGCTAAAAATAATAACATTAATTGTCCACATTAAGAAAAATTAGGACACAAATATACATAAATCTCACTGAGTAATATATAATGTTTTCTATTTATTTTTATTATTTAAGCCATGTGTTATTTATAAGTGATACTTTTATAGTATAGAGATAATTATAAGCAATGTGTTGAGATAAAAAAAATAATAACTACTTAAAAACATACAATCCTGATATTTAAATTATGGGCTGATTTATCCGTGTAACCTTGAAAAAATGTATATTTTAGTTCATCTAACAAAACACATACATGTAACAGTAAAGTTTACCCGAGTTATACATAATCCAGTTTACAAACATATATTTAATAATATTCCTTTAACCTCCAAAATTTTTACCGTGGAGGGAGAGGAAGAAAAAGCGAATACTGATATTATAAAAATTTGCTCGAGTATCACAGGGTTAATATTAAGATTTATAAATTTAACGTCATTTTCGTTTGGTAAGTATTTTTAAAAAAAATCTTTCTCTCATCTTCAGTATACATGTTACGTATAGAGCAAATACATAAGTGGTTAAAGTCAAGATGAAGAAGTTAAAAGTGTGGATTGTGTTCTTCTCCGATATCAGTTTGACAAAGTTTGAAAGTAAAACATTTCTGAATAAGCACTCAACTTGCGTTCTCTAATAATAGAAATATATCAAAATGGAAGGAATATTAAGGAACATATCAACTTACTACATGATTATTTAGTAATATGTCGTGTTTGTCTTCTTTCAGGGTTATACGTCTTTTAATGGTTTCAAGAAGAATAAAATTAACACTGAACATACAAAAAATGGGAACAAACTGGTATCTTTCGATAACTTTCTATAACAGCATTATTGATTATCCATGTTTAGTCTCAAAGTCCATTATTATATTTTGTAACTAAATTCCACAAAAGAAGAATCTATTCTTCATTACACACTTACTTTCTGATATAGTATGTTCTTATTAACAAACGGAATATTTACGTAGTTGCGCTTAGTTAGTGAATTCAAATCATGAAATTCAATTTTGTCAATATATGTAAAATATTACATAATTAAATAAAAGAAATAAACTAGTTTGCTTCATGTTAATAATTTAGCAATTCCAAATATAATTTACCTATTACTTAATCGGGTAAGGTGTCCACTGAAATACTTACCCAATTTGTTTTCAAGAAGTCGGGGAAGATATGTATTGGGTCCTTGGTGAAAATGAACCAACCGTCTACACTAATGACTATTGCTTTGGTAATCATGTACAACTGATCTTTGTCTCCTTCAAATGCACAGAATTACAACGAGGCAAATAAACGGATCAAACTAGTCGTAACTAACAAATAGAGTACGTGGCCAAAAACCTTAAATATTATCCCTGAAATAAGATTCAGGGGCACTTATTTGTTATTATTAATCACAATACGGCATTCAAAACTCTTAACTATATGTGATATGATCAACTGGTAATGGCATGATTGCTTCCTTTCATTGTTACTTTATGCTCATTTGCGTTGTATTATTTGAATGTAACAGTAAATAAACCATAATCTTTACAGGGATTATTTTCTGACTGATACATAACAATATCTACATTTTATATTTTTGTAATCGATTCCGTAACGTCAACAAAAGCTTTGTTTCTGTTGGGTTTTCCTCAAACTACTCGACAAACAAATCATATGACCAACAATAAACTAATCAGTTTCTTATCCATTTGGATGACACTTAGGCCCAAAATTGCTATTACAAAAATGACGTAAACTGAATTTAAACAAAAACGATGGACAATAAATTTCACAAACTACATAATTTTTGTACAGCACATGGTTATTACTACAATATTTTTGATCACAATTATAAAGTAAAGAGTGCTTCTAAATAATAGTCAGTACTTCAACAATTTACTTAAGTCGTATTTAAACGTCTAAATATAAGAACGTTCGGGAACAACTTTGGTGTATCTCCCAGGTTCGAGACTTTCTAACGCAAGAGAAATTAAAATCGTTTGATAAACAATAAAATTATATGAAACGAGTTTATTTCTAGCTGTAAGGGAACAAAGAGTTTATTTAACACAAACAATACTTCAAATTATTGTAGTATTTGTACAACTAGAACATGTTGTAAAATATTTTCTTTTAAAAGTGAATACATTTGCATTATTCAGGGAGATAATATTATTACTAGACAAACTTCTCACAGGAGAAGATAATAATTTTTGTTCTAAACAGTTCTGAATAACCACTTTACTGCAACAAATCAAAGATATTAGGGAAACAATAATTTGAGGTACATATAATTTTATTATATATAAATGTTCAGCAATTCTTTCGAGAATCTATATGATAACTGGGAATGAAATATAGTTATGAGAATTAAGAGAAATATGGATATTCTATTAACACGCTGTCTAGATGTTACTTTGATTATAATAACTTCGAATAATATGAGGTGGATAGTGAATACGTGTTAAAATGATCCCGTACGTATTTAAAAAGTATATTTTTGACAACTAAAAGTTATATAGCATTTCAATTGGACGGGTGCTTAATTTTTAGGTGCATGGCTCTTTCAAATCCAGTTGGGATCTATAAACGATATGAATGTAAATGTACCTTAATCAAAAAGAAAAGTCCAGTGTATAGTAGCTAAAGAGTCCGCTTAGAACTTTCCAATCATAAATCCTTAGATGTGCTTAATGTTTCACAATTCAAGGTTAAGTACATCACAGTGGATCTGGCAAACAGGATAACTGCCCCTTTATATCTATGCTGGCAAAGGTGTGACTATAACGGTATAGAGATAAATTTTATAAACTTAGTAGCAGACATGCCGTGCTGGGTTTTAAGTGTCAGTTCTTACAATAAAAACAGAATTAATAAATAAATATAAGTGTAATCATAATTGTCTATCCTAAATATAGTAGATTAAATCAATTATTTACAAAAAGAAAGTCTAAATTGATTCTCCTTAAAAACAGCACAATTGCTTCGATGCTTACTGATGTATAATACATTAGTAAGATTAGGATTTAACAAAAAAGAGAAACATAGTACAAATACATTACATTTAATTATTTAACAATATTTAAACCTAATACGTCGATAATTCAGCTGATAAAGGAAGATCCAATATACAGGATTAATACCTTTCCGGGTAATTAGTCTTCGAAAACGCATTCGGGAATTACGGCTTTAAGGTACGATAGCTAAAGGTTCAGTCCGCGATAGGAAATTTTCCTTTTATTTTGTATAAGTGGGAAAATGGTTGGAAACTTATCAGTTACCTGAAGAACCTAAAAGGCACATGTAACATTTTTATATTCCAACCACAAGTACGTAATGGATGTTGGGACTATCCCTACTGACTTATTACCTTGCTACAAAGGATACAGAGGAAACGTATTAACTAAAAGCAGCTTAAGGTCAATTTACATTTTAAAAATTGTATTATAAAATTAATAATTAAAGGGTGAAACAACAGTTAGTACGGGAAATAATTAGAATGACAATTGATACGGTTTCAACTTACGTCTATCTATCTAAGCCAAAGCGTACAGAGCATGACCTACATCATTTATTATGTCCTTTTGCCAGAGGGGCATTCTAACCGTTAAACGTTATTAAGCTAATTAATCAAAACCTTACCCAAGGGCGACTTTTCGACTAGAGGCAGACATTTGTTGTCTTACGATTGACTGTACAATATTATGAATTGACCTATCAATTTACACAGGTGGACAGAATTTATCTTAATATTTGACTTAGCAGTTATTGACTAGAAAGCTTAGAGTTAAGGACGGTCAGGTCTACACATGAATACCAAACGTGTTCTCTACATTATGAAGAGGGGACTAAAAGGGATTTCGGATTGTACACATGATTTTCCCCAAAAAAATCAACACTAACCTGTATCTATGTGGATTTACACCATGGTGGACTTCTTGCCTTCTTGGTGTTTGGGCGAGGGAGAAGAGCGAGGATTTGGCGCCTCCAAGAGTATTTATCAGACGAACCATGAACACCCTTTCGTGTCCACAAAATAGGTGATGACGAAATATCACACCGCTACCAACAGTCGCGTTTTGCCATCGCTATATTTCTTATTTGGCCATTTATCCGGGGAGCAATACATAAACTATTGTTTTCCCAACCTAGTTAGCTCTTCTAATACCCGGTTAGAAACAGCCATGTGTTGTAGGCTTGATTCATGCAGTGGGGTGTGGTATTTCTATAATGTTTCCCTTCAACTATCAGGTAAAGAGTCAACACAGATCATTTTCCTTGTTTTACAACTTTTCAATAAAACAGCAATTAACAGAAAATAGGACAAGAGTGATTTGAAGGTTATCGGTTCGAGTCTCAGCAGGATTGATACAGAATATTAGGTTAAATGAATACTTGAACAATTAAGTAAGTTCGTCATTGGGTATGTGACATTAATGAGACGGTAGAAAAGCGTTTTGGTTATTGGTTTGTTTTAGTTAGTTTGGGAGTTAATTCCCTTTGAAAATAGAATGCCATTTATATATAAGCTTATAATATTTTTTTATGTCCGTATAGCAATGTAATGAGAAGTTGGTTCTTGTATGACGATTAGCATTTCTTGTTCTGAATTTTGCTTATCTCTGAGGAGGGTTGTACCATAACTGAAGAATATATTTTCATTAAGGACAAATATTGAAACGTGGATGGAACTTTAGGATTTCCGTATATTTTTCCTAATTATTGAATTCGCTCTCAATGTAATACATTTGCATGAATTCAGTTTATTTCCAATCTAGTATATTCGTAATTAAGATTATAGAGAGATTGTATGCTTTTCAGGGAGGTTACCATTATTCTTAGGAAAAGCCATGCTCGATATTCGAAATATGGGAGTGGGTATTTTCATAAACACTTTTAAGAAGTGACAGTAATATATTTCCGAATTGTAACAAACTCCCAAATAACAATTTTCAGTTTCCTGAGCTCAATGGATCACGTATGCACTAAAATTTAGATTTAATTCTGTGATCATTCTGATGTATCTCACTCCGAGAGCTAGCAAATTTTATCAGCCAAGTATTGAAGTTTCTTATTTTCAATTCTCTGTCCTGGGTGTTTTGTGTAGGTCATAGAATGACTACATTGGTTCCTTCATTTAAATTTTATATATCTTGATATTACCAAAAACAAACAATAGAAAATGTGATCCTCATATTTAGTTAGATATATGGAATTTACTATTTAATATTTACTAAGTAATTTAGGAATCCGATCTGTACCTGCAGCTTAATTTGTATTAAGTTTAGAAAAAATATTATATACTTCTTTACAATTGACTTGCTTTATTATTCTTATTAATAGCTTCTATAGTTGGTTGTTGAAGAGACGTATTAGCGAATAATGTACGAGAAGTGAAAATATTATAAAGAATAGGTGCAATTTATATATATTCGTTCTTTAAGTAGGTTCTCGGAAGTATGTAAGAATGTTGTTGTGCTCTCATTTTATCTTCCAGAAATGTATATTCCAAGACGTTATTTCGATTGTCAAGGAGCGCGAAACGATATACCTCGAAAAATGTCTCTCTTTAATTAATCCCATCCATCCCCTGCTAATCTACTTTATTACTTATCATAATTTTGTACCTAAATTTCTTTTAGTTTCGGAACTATGAAGATCTGCAGATGATATATGCACTAAAATACAATGCTGAACGGAAATTTTAAATCACTATTCTCTAAAATCACTCAAATTAAGTTATACCACTCGCCACTTCACCAACGATTTGTTGCGCATATTAGTCATTTCTATGTATGACTACTCATGTCTTCGTACCCTGAGAAGAAGGATGGATAATTAGACAATGGACAATTATCCAGCTATCCAGAAAGAACATAAGCGAATTTAATTAACTTTAATCAATATCTTCCACGACTGTTTTAGTACTGAAGTCTTTGCTTAATTTTGTGTTTTTTAATTTATCATTTAGGAACTTAATAGTCAACGTGATTCTAGTAAGAAATTTAACAACTTATTCATAACTTAGAACAGACAAATAATCGTCAAATTAGAATGTGTATTTCTTTTTTTAAATGATTCAAGTTCGGATTCTAAAATTGGAGGGAAATTTCGTTTTCCGGTAGTTTGAAGTAGGTTTATTTTGAAATCTCGCAAGTGTTGTCTAGTTGTCTGCTTTGAATTTGTGTAACATACATTGTAAGAATCTCATAAATTAAGTTTGCATTTCAAAACATAAGTATACATTATTTTGCTCCGGCATTCAATGACTTCCGCATACATAGTCAAACTTGAAATGTGTGGAGCAATCATATTCAGCCTGGAAGCATTTTGTATCTATCATTCTAGTTACGAATACTCTTAGCTTGTTACAAGGACAACGGTGAATTGGTGAAACTGCCCTCAACTCTTGTGTTCGGGGCAATCGAATCTATCCCAGCTCAAGGAATATAAGTCTTGTTATGAACAAACACAATGTGCGTCTGTTTCCTCGTGGTTCTCCCGTTTGCGTCAACTTTCTTCATTCTACCAATTAATAACAAATCTTAAAATAAATTTCAAATTTCTTTGTGGCACTACTTTATTAAACTACTTTAATAATTTGTTTCGTATTTTGGTTGTGTAAACCAATACTGAACTTGAGATATTTTAAAAACTATTGTTTATTGAGTGATACGATCGAACATACGTCAAATTGAAATATTTATTCTAGTTACAGATGGCGTATGGAAAAATGAGATGTATATTACTGGTCCCCTGGATCTTTCTATTACTTATAGTCGAAACTGAAATGCAAAAGCGTGGTAAGTAATTTCTGTCACTTCCAGGAAACGAATATGTGAAATAGTACCTATATATGATGAAAATAAGGTTTTAAACTATAGAGACCTTATAGAAAAAAAATATTCTGGATTTGCTTATAAGTTGAGGGAACCTATGCACTGTATTTAAAAAAATGATAGGGCTAGGAAATAAATATAATTAGACGTGCATTTCTCATATAAATTACATAGAACATTATCAACATGTTATGAAGAGTTAAAGATAAAGTGTAGGAAATCAGAAAGGGTGATAGGTAAAATGTTGTACGCAGAAACACTCACACTCGGAAATGTTACGATTTTCAGTCTTCAATTAGGAATGATGTACTGTATGCTAGAATAATTAGTTTCTGCAAACATTATTTGAAAATCCAATGTTTCTAAAAGTATGCATTTTTTCACTGAAGACTCATGACCAACAGAACAATTGAAACAATGGAGCCTCGGAGAGAAACTTGGAGTACAACATTTGCTTTAACGGCCACTGACTCTCCACTTACGGAATACTGAGGTTCACTTGTGATCAGCTCGGGCGAAACGAGAAATAAATATCCAAGTGAGGCTATTGTGCTGCCAAAAGCGGCTGCTCTTGCTGATAGTCCACGTTGTTAGGTATTCGCGAGCTGGATTCTATGCTAACAAGTATTCGAAGTTTTGTCATTGAGATTCATGTGCTTTTGTGTTATTATTATAATCATTGGTGCTAGTTACATGATGACAAAATACAGTTGTCTCTAACGTGGAGGTATAGGATACGAACTATTTAGATCTCTCGAAGAATTGCAGGGACTTTATATCCCAATTTACTGGTATATAATGATGAAGTTCAGACCGGAAGGAAGAGGAACGGAACGAATACAATATAGATCATATGTTACAAACATTGATGATTCAAGTGCAGGGAAAGTGCTGGAACAAAGGCATTTCTCTCTGTTTCGCTTATTAAAGAACGACTGTTTTTTTTTAAATGATAAAATATACATTAAAATTTAAATTATAATATTTAAATGATACATTATAACAGGTCGTATTCAAATCTTTGAAGTGTCCAAGGTCTGCTCGAGTAGACAACATAACTAATCTATGATAGTTTAAGAAACAAAGAGGAGACTAGCCGAAAATTGCTTCAAGAAATTATTTTCTGTTTACGAAGATTGTAAATGTGAAAATAGAAACAAGATAGTGTTTGTTTCTACAAGACCAAAGAACAATAGGAATATAGATGGATAGGAATACAAGTAAAAAAGTACGAATTCAGTTGCAGTAAACCAATGGGACGTATTTCGAAGACAACGGGAATCAAAAATTCTGTTTTCACAAGCGCACTATAAATAAGAAATCGTCTGAAAATGTTAATTTTCAACAGACACTCTATAGTCAAGCAATATCAAATCGAGTTACGAACCTTCTAAATCGTTGATGTCATCCCCTTCTCGAGATCGTTGCTGCTGCTGCTTTTAGATCATTCAAGATCATTCAACAGACGTCGTACTGATTGTATCGGCTGCAATTTGAAGAGGTGGGTCTGTTGGTCTTGAAAATTGCTATGAGATCCAAACAGTTCGTCTCGTACGTCTCCACGTAAGACATAACTCTTTTCCAAGTAGCACACAGTAATAAGTCACAAGCAGGGATTTTAAATAACACAGCTTTCAATATTTTCCAGCATAGGGTGCAGCTGGAGAAAGGCTAACTACGTGAAGTACTGTCAACACAAGCCTCCAATTGGCACCACAATTATCTTTCTTGGATATATATTTTTGGTTTCGCCCGAGTTCATAACACGTCAACTTCACTATAAGGATAATGAAAAGTCAGTCGCTACTATGTCCTACTCTACACCTAACCATCCCAAGAGGAACAAGAAACCATCATTGTCTTTTTCTGCATTTTTCTCGTTCAGCCGTCAAAGAAATATCTTAAGGCGAAACATGCTTTTATAAAATAAGGATATTTTTAATATTATTTGAGGCATAATTACTCTATAAATGGTCATGATATTTTTTTAAAAGTATATGACGTATCAAAATGCAAAATCTTTCGGTAAAACTGACACAAAATAGGTCGGAAAGTTTAAAAATACATATTTTTTACGAAAAAGTTGCCATCTATTTTTAGAGTTATCAATATGTAAAAATTTCGAATCAGTGGGACAGAAAATACAAAATGATGGATGGATGAGTTTAACAACCTTACTCTTATATGAGTCTAAGTGTGATATGAGATATTTAAAAGATAATACCTTATATACTCGCACCTTCTCAACCGAATTTTGTATAAGAAATGAATTTACGCATTGGAACCAAGGCCGCACTAGATTCGCGTGTAAAATCGAAATTTTTACTTATAGTTCTGATTAGATGCAACGTTTACTACTCTTTTTAAGTTTACCCATTGCAAATCATTCCTTGGTTTGTCCGTTTTGGTATATTCTTTTGGCTTGCCTTTACATATGTCGGCGAATACTGCAGGTACCGTATTTTTGCAAACATGATTGGTAATAAAATCTTACAATATCTTGTTCAACAATTTACTACATTTAAATAAGAGCAATAGTATGTAAAATTTCCCCCCGGATTACCTGCTTGATGGATTATAATATTCTTTTCCTCACCCATCTGAGTTTTGTTGTCTACCCTACCCATATTAATCTTCGTGATTTCATTATTATTATAATATCGAAAAACTATAGTCTGTGGGGTTCTTGATTATGCACTGTTGCACATTCTCTAGCGGCGTCTTCCGATCATTTTGTGTTATTCATTCTTATTTTGTATATTTATTACATATTTTCCTCCTCAATGCTAAGTTGTTTGCTATTACTAGTATTATATACAGGTAATGTTAAACCATGAATTTTGCAACTAATGTGGAAGTTGGGGTACCCCTATCCGTATCTGCGAAAAAAAGATTCAACCTCATGATTTCACTCCCTGCTTGCTGTGTTAATGGAAAACAGTGTCCAGAATTCCCTGAAATAATCAGTGGATCTCAGTAACTAAAGTTCTGGCCTTTTTTAACACTGCGTTTCCTCATCATATATAGATGCGCTAAGAAAGTATGTTGCTAAAATCACACCGTTGTAAATACTTGCAAATGCTTCTTCACCGTTCGTAATATCTAAATCTAATTATGCATGAAAAATCTTCGGCAATCTTTGCAAACGGCTGTAGTGTCAAAACTTTCACCAACAACACAAGTTAAGAGTGTTGCCAAATGAGTTCTAATTTACTCATTGATTATTTAACAGAACTCAGTAATTGATGGAGAAGGAGTTGAGAAATTTTGGAAATTGTATTTTCTCATCGAGTAGAGATCCTCTAACATACCATTTTAGGAAACTCACCCCGATTGGCAGTGTTACAAACCTCTTCAAACACGGTTTTTTCAAATCCTTCTACAACTTTATCATATCACAATAAATGTTCTATGAATAATTTTGGCTGGATTGAAATAAGACGAAAAAAAATTCTACACTTTATCTCTACAATTACTGTCTATGGGTTAGTTAATTAATTCTGTAAACTGTTGGCTTCCTTTTGGTTCCTTTCCAGGTAGCACAACACTCGTTTACGATAAAAGCAGACAAAGACTTTAGCTAAAGTTCTTCAGCGTGCGAAACTAGAGACTAATTTGGAGAAAGTAAATTTGCTTCTATGGTTGTGAGTGTCATGTCATAAAGCGTGCTGTTAAAATCTGAATCTCACCTAGAAATTTAAGAGAGTAAGATTGAGCTTTCAGAAAGACTAAAGGCACGTGAAAAATTGGAAAGGAGACTGTGCGGTGAAGGCATTTCAGCTTATTATTTATCAAATGCATCCAGCAAATTAACCATCTTGTCACGTTAAATGTGACAAATAAAATTTTGTAGCTCTTTACCTGGTGGACTACTCGCCAAGTGCTAAACTAGCATCTGCTACAACCGAAACAGACTATTGCTATGAACATGTACTTGCAGAAGTAAGAAATTAACAGATGGTTCACTTCACAAAATGATTAGAATTAGCACGCGCTAATTGAAACAAAATGCTTGTCAACGGCTCATTAACTGAAGAGAAAAAGTTAATAATCTGCAATCTCGTCACTGGTGTTGCAGTGTCAGATAGTGTTACCAAAGTTACTACAAGAAAAAAGCCTGCAAATAGGTTAGAAAGTGGAGGAGGATGATAAGAAATATCAGTAATATTTTCGAAAAGCGTAGCCAGATACTGCGCTGTGTTCAAATAGCTCAGTTGAACAGTCATACTGCGCACGGGGTCCCTGAGCAGAGCCATTGCGGGTGTGTCAGTGAAGTGTGGAAATGTATGTTAGAGGAGAGTCCGGTAGTGGTGAACATTTGTTAGCGAATTGTCTTTGTGTGAAGGATATTCTTTAACAAAAATTACGTTCTGTCATTTGGGGAGGGTTTCATTGTCATTTGTTTTATCCGCTCGAAGGTCACCTTCGCGGTAAATGATTCGCCAATGATACAGACGTTAACCTAGAAGCCCAAATGTGGCTGGGATAAGTCTTCATGTAGC
This sequence comes from Lepisma saccharinum, assembly GCA_022664845.1. NCBI lineage: Eukaryota > Metazoa > Arthropoda > Insecta > Zygentoma > Lepismatidae > Lepisma > Lepisma saccharinum. The sequence goes on from JAGDQP010038874.1 coordinate 13,007, forward strand.
AAGCGATTATGAGAAAATATAAAATTGCTTGCCACGTAAGCATTTAATACATTATTTCTGTAACAATTTTTAACCTATGTCGTTATTTTCCACCATATTAACAAATATAAAATCAGACAATGACCGTTCGCATGTGGAGAAAATGCGTATGATACAAGCTTCCAAATTTAAAATATGAACATCAAAATCATTTGGCAGGGAACATTCAGTTAAAGTTCAAAATAATTGGGAGAACGTTGACGAAGGGAGACAGGTTAGTAGGCATTGCCCGGTTCCGAGATGAACTTTATTGAAAATTTTGGCTGCTTTTTTACTGTATGACGAAGCCAAAATAGTTCAGTTGTTTGAATCAATTATGGATGCCATTATATTTTCATGTGCTGAGTTATCTCATATTTTTAAAACTTAAAACATTCAACGTTCTCAATATGGATGTCAAGGTACTTTTGAAATCTATTCGTAAGACTGCAGGCAGGACTACTTGAAATCATTTTGCTATGTTCTTTCTTAGAACAGTTAAATAACTACCAAGAGGTTATCTACATACGCGTCTTAATACCTGCCTGTGTTGCTGAAGAAACAGCAACAATTCGTCTGCCTGTTGTAGACATCATCCTCTATGCCAACGTCTCGTGAATGACTGCAGAAATTCTACATCACCGGCGAATATTTTCCTAAACGTTGTCAACGTAATGGATGTTGTGATCGTTTGTTGGCACAAGGCCCACGGACTACGGTAGATGGCACCTTATGGGATAGGTCGGAAAAGGGGAGGAAGCTTTATGGTATTTTCCCAGATATAAAGGGGAGGCTGAATAGCGAGAGAGAAAAAAACATACGGATTTATTTATTTATTTGGTACCTTTTACAAGATATTAGTTCATATTACAATAGACTTACATACAGCCTATTACAATAGGTTATAAGTTCCATTACATAATATAAGACACTACAGTACAGATAATATTTAGAATACAAAAAAAATGGAACCGAAAAGAAAGTTATTTCCGTGATATACTTGAATATGTGATATTTGTCCTATAGACATAAATAAAAGACAAATAAAAACACATGATACACATATATACTACAAGAAAAACAGTTTATATCATAAGGAAATAAAATGTTGGCATCGCAACTTAATTTACATTACATATAGTTGTGCAAGTTTTAATATTACATCATAATATGCACATAGTTAATAATGATTCTTCTATTTGCTTATAACAGATTTAATAATACTTATCTACAGTGAGCAAGAGGACTAAAAATTTAATTCAGTATTGGTTTTTGACAAACTATTATAAGTTCTACACATTCTAATTAAAGGTGAATTAAGAAATGATTCAGTTCTACCTTTTGTAACATAAAATAGAGTTCTCATTCGAAGGTTTGATTGTTTAACATTGAAACTTAGTTTGCTCACAAATCCTTGATCGTATATGCTACCGTTTATCAACTTAAATAAGAAAGCCACTTAAGCAATAGTATGCCTTATGGATAGCAAAGAGTAATCAAATATATTCTGCTTCTGCAAGAGAAGCAGAAAGAGGACTACAAGACCGGGAAGTAATATATTAAACCAGTCTATCCTGACCGCACCTGCGATCTTGCGTCAACCGCGTACACCGGCCTGGAGAATGTTGAACATTATAAACTGTGAATGCGAATCCAAAACCGATTAAACCGCGTACCTTGCGAAAACAGCGAAGTATAACAATAAACTTAAAAGAGGAACTATTAGTATAACTTAATCCAAAGAGGCAGTTGTGGAAAGAATGCAATTAGGAAGGGGTGGAAAGGCGGAACCACAATTGTAAATGTTAAAATGTAAGATGTATCACAGTAAATGAGCTGTAAGTTTCATCTGGCCACCGAGCCACATGTGATCTGCCATTGTCGCCAAGATGTAGTACACCCTTTCGATCATAAATGTTTTTTTCCTTCTGCTGCAGTGCCTGTTGCAGGTGTTCTTACTTCTGCGAGTATTTGTTCAGAGCAATGATACTTGTATGTTTTGGTTGCAGCAGCTGCTAGTTTACCACTTGGCGAGTGGTCGAACAGATACAGAGCATGATATTTTTGTGGGGGTAAAGGTGATTGTGTGGTGTGAGCTATGAGGTCCCGCCACAAACATTGTCTGGTACCCTTGGAAGTCTCATAGAGGACCCACCCTTCGTCACTCTTAAACGCTTAATTGAATATGTGTGGGGCAGTGAAACAACGACAAACAGGATCTTGCAAGTTCGTCTTTGTTAAATTCCAACAGTGTGCAGGGTACCCACTTGATAAACTTATACTCGTTCCCTATACGGTACTTGTAAATCTCATTATTTGATCAGAATCCTGGAAGAATTCAACAAACTCAAAATCGGTTCGGTTGCTATCCTGCTCTCTAGTCGTCACCTTGATCCTCGTCATCCAAATCCTGTGGATGCTCAGTCCTTGTCCATCACACTGGGATATCTCTCGACCTAAATTTGTGGAAGTAATGCCTGACAATTAGTTCATCACCTATTATAACCAAATGCCTGAAGTATCCGGCGACTTAATTCGACTACGAACAAGCCAGCATTAGAGGCATTAAGCAGACAACCCCGAGCGAGCTACTTGAGCACCTGTAATGCCTTCGCCTTACTACAGCTATTGTTGCTATGAGTGTGATCGCTGTGTTCTTGGTAACGATCTATGTTCCGACTCCAATTTCTGAGACACTAATGTTTGTATTAGTGATCACGTATTAACATGCGAAATTAAAAAAGGCAATGCAGTCTTTGGGTACTCTGTATACAGAAAAACATAGCCTGGTTTATTTTCCTGGTAAATATTACTATATTGAATAGAATGTTATTTTTCCTTTGAACGGAGAAAACCAATTAAACACATTTACTACGCTTTATTGTGGGTGTAGAAATAATGTTATATACTTGAAAATTAAGAACAGATTGTCCACTTTTGTTTGACGGCTAAATCATAATAATCGATTGATATATAAAATAATAATTTACTGTTTCAGATTATTTTGTGTACAAACATTTGATACTAACTTTAAGTTATATTTAATTGAAAATAAGAACTCTCTGAAAGGAAAATTGTTTTATTTGAAACATTAACGTATTTTCAAATAAGAAGTTTACACTCTTAAGAGAAAAGTTTCCGGCCTTAAAAAAGAATAACAATGCGGAATATTTTTAATATCTATTGGAGTAATATTGTTATAATAATTCTCAGCTACTCTGTTTATGCTACAACTTGGTTGAAGCAACGAAGTCAACTAGACAATACCCCTCATATCTCCAAATTCAGAACATGTAATATATGCCACAGGAAATGAAGATGTTAAAATACTGTACATTGGGAACTAAACAAAGGTCCAATGCAAATGTACGGTGATGTTTCTCTTTTGATTAACAAAATCTGATATAAATTGAAAATGGTAATACACATAATGAAGAACAGGCGACCTCCAATCTAAAACTAATTTACACTGAAACGTACTGCTATGGTAAGATAATCTAAAGGACAAGTATGTGGAGTGTCACAACAATGATAGACCTATATATATAGTGTAGCAGTGTTATGGATGTTTAAAATGTTGGCAGTGCAAGATATATATTTTGATCTATTAATTTCTTAAAACAATACAAAATTATGGTATTATCTAACTCAATTAAAATGTTATTGTAATCATATCAAATACTAACAATGTTTGCTAATACTAGCTACTAAAATACAAAATGCCTGTTTTATGGTTGTAACCTTGAAATAATTTTCCAATAAGGCAAATTAATATTTTCATACTTTACTTTAAAGCAAATTGTACAATCTTTCATATTGTTAACATATGGTGATAAACTCGTTATAACGTCTTTGACACAAATTTAACGTCACCTTCTTCTTCTGATTAATAAAATGTTGGTATCACTGCTTAAATATTTTGCTCTGAAAGCGAATCAATTTCACACGCGCATGTTAAAGATAAAGCTCATGGGTATGAATGATTCATGTTGTAATCCCACGTAATACTTCATTTTAGAGAAAGGCATACAACTGATCATTAACCACTTTTTACAGGAGTAGTAATTTCGGGTTTTTAATTGACCGGTATCGATACTTTTAGGTGTAACACCATCTAGAATCATAGACATATCACAGTGCATCTCATAACTATAGAAGTATACAATATTTATCTCTCAAAAGTATTTGACAATAAACCGAAAATAGCCTCGAGAATATATGGAAATGAAAAAGTAAAGTTGAATTACAAAAGGAAGAGACATATAGTAAAATGATGTCAAATGTCCAAACATTTCACTGTTGTGATTAACCACACTGACACTATGCTACATAAATATATACAGCAAAGGAAAAGGTTCAAAGCATGTAACTTAGTGTAATCCATCATTCAGTGACCTTAATGTGAAAGAATTACCAGGTGATATTAAAATGACTTATTTCGACTCTCTCTCATATATATATATATATATAATTTTCGCTAACAAAAATGTATATTCTTAAACTATTATTATCGTTCTTCTAAAATTGAAACACTGATTCTTAAATATTTAGCATTAACATGATTTTCTAATCTATTTGCAACTTATATGCTCTTTTTCAGATAGATCGTGGTGTACTCTTAAGCCAGAGCAAGGACTTTGTCAAGCTGCTTATAGGTTGTGGTATTACGATCCTAAAACTGGCAGCTGTAAGAAATTTATATATGGAGGCTGTTTCGGGAATAAAAATAAGTTTCGGACAAAAGAAGAATGTTTGGACAAGTGTCAAGGTAAACAAAGTTCTCCTCAAATTGAAAAGCACCTATAAATTAATTTGCATATATGCATATCATATATATTACCATTCTAACAGAACAGCAATGCTGGGCACTGAAATAATTTTCTATCAGTTTACGCTGTTCAAACTAATCTAAAACTAACGCGAAAATTATGTGCAAAGGTAATTAACAT
>JAGDQP010038875.1:1210-17973 GCA_022664845.1 Lepisma saccharinum
CCCTAATGACAAATCTGCTAGAACTGACCGACAATGCTGATGTTCATCATACTCCTGATCCTTGAAAGCCAAATGTGCGCAGTGATATATGCTTTGTGAATGGCCAAGAAGTTCTCCCCAAATAAACACCTTCTTGGCAGCACTTTTCGCAACCGTTATGTGACACTGTACATTTAAGAAAGGATCTTGCAGGTTCATCTGCCACTATACAGTTAACACGAAAAATAAAACTGATTGCCTTATACGCCAATATAGAATCGCATATGGTAGCCAACTTCAAGATTTTTTTCTGTCCATTTATACGCAGCACATTCGCCTCCTGCGATGGTCTTCTTCGCAAATCTAACTAAACCAGTTTCGAGTATTCTCCTCAATACCTGTATTTGTGGCAGACGAAATATTTCTTCTAAATGCAGCTGAAATCAGACAAACGAAAAAAAAATGCATTATAGTTCAGAGTACTCAAATTTAAGAACCACAAAGTTTTAAGTGACGACCAAGCCAATTTAAGATTTTAGTACTAAATTAAATTCACTGCGTAATTTAACATTTCTGGGTAATAGTGAATCCCTTCCTAAAGATAAACGGAAAATAAATAATAGAAAAACATGTAAGAGAACTATAACAATAAATTGATTTTTCCTATACCATGTTTATAAAGATTTGTGAGGAACTTGGATGAGGCAATGTCAGTAAGATCATGCTTTTTCATATACACATCTCCTACTGGAGTATTATTCATCATTTTCTGCTTTCTTCTGCGCTTATCTGCCCAAAAGATGAGTTTGGTATTACCCACAGGCCCGTAGCCATGGGAGACCAGTACGGACATGGTCCGCCCTGAGATAATTTTTGCCCGTAATAGTTTGTTTTTTCATGATAGTGACATATGCCTATAACATTTCCTTCAACAAGTATGGATGACATTGAGCATTAATAATGGTTCAAGGCTTTAGTAGGGAGATAAAGTGCTAGGTGTTCATATATGTATCTGCGATGAGTAGTTTTAAGATAATGAGTTGAATAGAGCGTACGTATGGCTCAATAGCGGGCTTAATTTCTTGATCATAATATTTTCTAATTAACTTTGTGTACTTTTTCTCTGTGCATTCGGTTGTTCCTAACGCATGGAAAAAGTGAAAAAAAAATGTTCATACAGGAAAAATAATTGAGAAAATCGAAATATTTTTACATTTGAAAAGAAAATGAAGCTGGTACTGGCAGCAGTGAAGGTTTTGTGCTATATTTTGCCCTATGTTCGTTTCTAAGACTTATCCCGTTGGATATATTTCGTACACGTACTTTGATAATCATATATATATGGATAGCAACTGAAATTGAGTTACGAACAGTAAATTTAATAATGATTTACGTAAATATATACTACGTAAGGATATACTAAGTATATTCAAATTCAAATATGGCACCATGTGCAGAAATACTAATTCTTGTCACTTAGTGTTATGAATAACATGTTTACCTAAAAAATTGCAGATATACTATCGTAAGAGGAACACTGGTTATCTAAATTAGTTGGTGTTTTGAAGCTGGAGGTGTGCTTTTCTGGAAAATTTACACGAGAAATATTATGTTACTACGACTTGTAAAGATAAGATTAGCGTTGAAAGTAGTAAATAGTTATTGTTATGAAATGGTTAGTATATTCTTTGGATTAGGGCGAAGGTTACATGCGATTGATGTTCATTGCATATAATTAGAAAGAAATATTTGAACTTTACTTTAACTAAACACTTCACTCACTCGAGATTCTACCGTGTTTGGCAGAAAATGTTTCATTCGTTATAGAAATGTTACAATTAATATTCCTGTGCATATACAGAGTGTGTATTTAAGGAAATAATAATATTAATGTTTAGGACCTTTTGGTTTGGTAGTTTTCGCTAGATGTTTATAGAAGTGGCTGCAACCGGAAATAAATTAATTAAAATTTTAAGAATTGAAAAGTTCTGAATAAAGTAATAAAAATCTATCTTTGAAGCATCACGAACTATGGAACTGCAGCCGTTTGTCGGGTGATTATTTTATTACACACGATATACATCCTGTTTAACATTCATTGTATGTGCCGGCCTTGAACCTAGAAGCCTAAATTGTCTCATTTACCTTTTGCTCCTTCATTTTCATTTCACACTTTCATGATTGAAAACTTTGTTTTAATAAATTACGGTTTCTACACGTTCCCCTAATTTATGCAATACAGTATGTCAAGTAAGTGACGAAGGGTTAGCTTAAATAAGATTAAGTACATAACATTTAAACCATTATACACATTCAAAAGTTTATTCTATGATACCTGGAATTACGCATTATATTCTGCGTTTTACGCATCTGAAATACACATTCAAAGATTCACTTCCCCCTTGTTTATCCTACCATGTACTTTTATTAAATTGAGGCTTTCATTACATTTATATTCACACTGGAAATGAGGGATTTCGCTGTTTGACTTTATATATCTTCTAAAGATACTCTTCAGATAGAATTAGTTTAACATTGTTTCTCGCTGAAAATGTTTTTACACTTATCAGACACATTTTTGTTCCCTTACGTGAAATTAAAATGATTTTTTTAAATATAATTTTTGTGCAGGCTAACTTACAGACATATTAAGAATCACATGACACAGTTTGAAGAAAAATATTATCCTGATATGTTACTAATTGAGAGCAATTGTATCCGAAACAATATTTTTTCGTAGATTGAAAAGTTTAAAAATTTTTGAAGTTATTTAGTTTCCTTTTTTATCACGTAAGAGTGATATGTTTCTAATGTGATGGTTACTATTAATCCTCTTTCACTTTTTTAAAAAGATGCTCCCAGAATATGAGGGACAACATTCGGAATTTAGGAAATATTCTTCAAAGACATATGACAATCTCTTATGAGTTTTATCATATTAATGTATGGCTACTGTTGAAATAATTTTGTTTCTGTTCAGTTGAAAATGTCCTAATTTCTATTTTTTATGAAGACACTGAAAATATAAAAACTATATAAAGTGCTCACACTGGCACATAAGTTAACATTTTTCTAATTAGATGCAACATATTTTATTTCACTTATTCACAATGATGTATTTTATATATTGCATTCATTAGTATATGAACAATTAATTACCACTAGCGTTTGATATTTAATAAATACTTTAAATAACCCATCCCTTCTTTCTTCAACATGTTCTTGTATTTGAATCATACTAAAAATTGCACTGCCATCTGTTGTTCATTTTTTTTCAAACTTGAAGAAGGAGAGTAGAATATTGTTTAATCCTTTAAAGAGAGAGAGAGAGAGAGAGAGAGAGAAAGAGAGAGAGCTCACATAATAATATAATTAATTTGTACATTAACGTGTTTAAATATATGATAGACCAAACTTCAGATACACTTACAGGAAACTAATAAGTCAAATTTAGTCTTCATGACTAGAGTTTTGTGTGATTGCTAATAATTAAAACTATAATTAAGCATATTATTGAAAGTTGTTGAAAGTAAAACACATACAGAATATTTTTTTTTAAATTAAATATTGTGTACGTAATACTGTAAAGTTCTGAAAGTACAAAGTGTATAAAACGAGGTATTAGAATCAATAAAAAATAAGTTCTTTTGAATTGAACAAGACATATTTTTATTCGATATAGGAACTAATGTGTAGTTAATACTTTAAAGATCTAATAATATAAACTGTAGAAAAACCAGGTAACGGGAGACATAAAAAGCCATTGTATATTTTAGAGGCCATGTTTCTATTTAAGTTAGAAACTTTTTATGTTTTCTAAGATGTGTGTGTTTCTCTTAAATAGCATGGTGGTAAACGCTTACATATAAATCAACTGTAAGAAAATTGAAGGCTACACTGACGGCAGTGGTTTTAATTCTTTATATATAAAAAAATAATTGATAAAATACTATAATTAGCATAGTATTAAAGGTTCCCGTATATGTTTGTGTATTTCTTTATATCTATGAGTATCTTTCTGTGCGCGCGCATGTGAGGGTGTGTATGTATCTTTTTTTATAACTCTGTCTGTGTGTGTGTATGTATGTGTGTATCTCTGTATATCTTTCTTTCTATGTGTGAGTGAGTGTATCTCTGTATTTTTCTCTCTTTCTCTCTCTCTCTCTCTCTCTCTCCCTCTCTCTGTATATATATTTCTGTATATTTCTGTCTCTCTTTAAAGGATTAACTAAATATTTTTCTCTTCTTCTTCAAGTTTGAAAAAATGAGCAACAGATGGCAGTGCAATTTTTAATATCATTCAAATACAAGAACATGTTGAAGAAAGAAGGGATGTGTTATTTAAAGTATTTATTAAATATCAAACGCTAGTGGTAATTAATTGTTCATATACTATTGAATGCAATGTATAAAATACATCATTGTGAATAAGTGAAACAAAATATGTTGCAGCTAATTAGAAAAATTTTAATTTAAAAGTCAGTATGATCACTTTATATAGTGTTTATGTTTTGAATGTCTTCATATTAAATACAAAATTAGAACATTTTCAACAGTATAGAAACATAAAATTATTTCAACAGTAGCCATACATTAATATGATAAAACTCATAAGAGATTGTCATATGTCTTTAAAGAATATTTCCTAAATTCCAAATGTTGTCCCTCATCTTCTGAGAACATCTTTTAAAAATAAATGAGTATTAATAGTTCCCATCACATTAGAAAAATATCACTCTTACGTGATAAAAAAAGGAAACTAAATAACTTCATAAATCGTTAAACTTTTCAATCTACGAAAAAGTATAGTTTCGGATACAATTGCTCTCGATTAGTAACATTTCAGGATAATATTTTTCTTCAAACTGTGTCATGTGATTCTTAATATGTTTGTAAGTTAGCATGCACAAAAATATATATAAAAAAATCATTTTAATTTCACGTAAGGGAACCAAAATGTGTCTAAAACATTTTCGATGAGAAACAATGTGGAACTAATGCTATCTGAAGAGTACATTTAGAAGATATATAAAGTCAAACAGAGAAATCACTCATTTCCAGTGTGAATATAAATGTAATGAAAACCTCAATTTTAAAAAAAAGTACATGGTAGGATAAACAAGGGGGAAGTGAATCTTTGAATGTGTATTTCAGATGCGTAAAACCCAGAATATAATGCGTAATTCCAGATATCATAGAATAAACTTTTGAATGTGTATAATGGTTTAAATGTTATGTACATTTCATATAATGAAAAACACTAAATCTTATTTAAGCTAACCCTTCGTCACTTACTTGACATACTGAATTTCATAAATTAGGCAAACGTGTAGAAACCGTAATTTATTAAAACAAAGTTTTCAATCATGAAAGTGTGAAATGAAAATGAAGGAGCAAAAGGTAAATGATACAATTTATGCTTCTACGTTCAAGGCGGGCACATACAATGAATGTTAAACAGGATGTATATCATGTGTAATAAAATAACCACCCGACAAACGGCTGCAGTTCCATAGTTCGTGATGCTTCAAAGATAGATTTTTATTACTTCATTCAGAACTTTTCAATTCTTAAAATTTTAATGAATTTATTTCCGGTTGCAGCCACTTCTATAAACATTTAGCAAAAACTACCAATCCAAACGGTGCGAGTGATTGTGGGCGAGAAGTGTTTAGTTAAAGTAAAGTTCAGATATTTCTTTCTAATTATATGCAATGAACATCAATCGCATGTAACCTTCGCCTTAAGCTCCAAGATTGTAATTACCACTTCATAACAATAGCTATTCACTATTTTTAACGCTAATCTTATCTTTACAAGTCATAATAACATCTTAATCCTCGTGAAATGTTTCCAGAGAAGCACACCTCCAGCTTCAAAACACCGACTAATTTAGATAACCAGTGTTCGCCTTACGATAGTATATCTGCAATTTTTTTAGGTAAACATGTTATTCATAACACTAAGTGACATTAACGACTAATGACACACTAATGACTCATTTAGTATTTCTGCACATGGTGCCATATTTGAATTTGAATATACTTAGTATATGCTTACGTAGTATATATTTACGTAAATCATTATAAAATTTAACTGTTCGTTACTCAATTTCAGTTGCTATTCATCCATAGATGATTATCAAAGTGCGTGTACGAAATATATCCAACGGAATAAGTCTTATAAACGAACGTAGGGCAAAATATAGCACAAAACCTTCACTGCTGCTAGTACCAGCTTTACTTTTTAAAAATTATAAACATATTTTTATTTTCTCAATTATTTTTCCTGTATGAACACTTCTTTCACTTTTTTCATGGGTTAGGAACAACCACATGCACTAAAAAAACTACACAAAGTTAGTTAGATAGATGATCAAGAAACTCCACCATCTATTGAGCCATACGTACGCTCTATTCAACTCATTCTCTTTTAACGTTCACAGATACTTCTATGAACACCTAGTGACACTCGATGTTGCAAAAAGTGTTACAAAAAGCAGGTGTCATTATTATTTTTCCTAAATATACACTCAAGTTGATCAACATAATAAAAATGGTGGTATAACTGTTATTCTGTTCATTAGAATAGGGAGAATCAGTTTGTAGTACATATTTATCTAAATCATTATGAAATATTTTTATTCCTAACTGAGTTTCAGTTGTTAGCCATTACTAGTTGATTATTAAAGTATGTTTGTATGAAATATCTGCAAGACAATAAGTGCCATAAGAGAACATTTGCTGAAATATAGCAGAATATCCTCCATTGCACAAATAAAAATATTAGTATTTTATTATTTATTTTTAGTACTTGAATATTTCTTTGAGATTGTTTGTGCGTTAGGGACAACCTATAAGTTGTCTTTATTATTTTCCTAAATATACACTCAAGTTGATCAACATAAAATATGATGGTATAGACTTATTTCCGTTTATTTGACCAGTAACATGAAGATTCTACAGATGTGGAGGAGTATTAATGGTGTTATATTCAGTTATGAATAACATAATTTCCTATAAAAAATCATGGACATAATGTCAAGTGATCAAGAACAGGTTAAACAAGGTATCTTTTTCATTATAGGGAATGTACGGTTTCAGGTGCTCTCTCACCAACGAGGAAAGCAACCAAGTGATCCCAAGTACGTTTCTCCACTTCACTGTAGTTTAACACATTCATTACTCTAAACGTTCTCATATTTTAAGTTTGAATACTTCCACACACGTTCGAAAATGTTACAGAGTTTCTCCCTACTTCTGATTTAGAATTTGAGCGAGTAAAAAGGTAATGTATTTAGCTTTTATGATAGATAAAATTATATATTTTCCTTCATGAAGTTATCATTTAAGTGAAGTAATTAGAAAAGATCTCATAATAAGACACATCAAAGAGTGACTTTCATAAATACAATTATTTTGTACTTTAAGTTATTCTTACTTTTAATCAGGAAGCCTCTTCATAAAGAATTCTTTAATAGGTTCATCTGCTTACCGGTGATGTCATCTAGTGTTAAGCACAGAGTATAGAATATCCTTATAACAAATAAAATTAAGTTATGAAAGAAATTGACAAAACTTTTCTTTATATCATTTATGTTCTTTTACGAATCTTTCGGTCAGGCCCGCAATTGATAACATCTTCTGGGTAAAAGAAATAAATAATAAAATCCTAAGGACTCTTTTCCGTGCATAGTTCGTGAATAGTTAATTCAAACTCGTGTTTATTACGTAGTTTCCATTACTTCCTTCCTTACTTATTTTACTTGTGATTTGGGTGAGTAAGCAATTTAAACACATGCTCCATTGTACTTGATAAAGAATCTCCTTCTTACATGATAAAGAATCTCCTTCTCCGATTCGCAGGTCTTGCAGACTTGATTGCCTATAAAAAAGTGAAAATGTATATAAATACATAAGTTTATCATTAAATAATATTTTTAGGCTTTAGTGACAACTGCTCTGTTCGTCTCTCGACAACATTCAATTCGGGATTACTAGGGGAAGGAGGGTGGTTGAGATGTTGGTGCGAAGGTATTGGCGAGACGCGTTAAAACTCCAGATATAATAATTTATCCAGATCACACGTGTGGGATCCGTGATATGAGGGGTGGAATGTATTAACAACCAGGAAACGAAATGCCCGTTGCCTTTTAAAATTTTGAAGAGTGCTCCCTTAGATGTGTTCCCGAGAAGATGCTTTTAAAAGCATCCCCATGTGATTTCGCACATGCACTTTGGCATCCATAATTTTTGATTCAAAGATTTATGTGCACTTGAAGCTGCGTTAGGGCCTGGTTACGGTTTTACTGAATCACCTTGTATATTTTTATGAATTTGCTATATTTCGTAGTAAGTACTTTAGAAATGATTAAATTTCAAAGTTCAGACACATCTTGTTGATATACAAATTAATTTTATTCAACTGAAAATTAATGTTGTTGGTCTTGTTTCCATACATCTAACTGCGGAAGTTTCTCGTACAAATTAGAAATAAATTATAATGACGCCAATTGAAACAGGCGTAAAATACGAAATGAGTGACACTTTTAATGATAATCCTGATAATAGTTGTGTATGTTGTAATGATTCTTGGAAACTGGTATATTCTGTACAATTTGATTTACAATTTATAAAGCCAGTTATAATAACCGTGCTGTTTTCGGTCTGTTTGTTGACCTCGTATGTTCGGAACAACCATGCTACAAAACATATATAACACACGAGTGAATCTCAGGTATAACTGGTGTTCATCAGCCAATTAGAAATTAATTAAGCCAATTCACGGAAATGGAGAAATGCAATTAATCGTAGACTTCAATAAGTTTACATTGGTCCGGTATATAATAGTATAATTAACACACATTCTTTTCTCTCTCTCTCTCTCTCTCTCTCACATATATATATATATATATATATATATATATATATAAGTGTGTGTGTGTGTGTGCGTGTGTGTGTGAGAGAGAGAGAGAGAGGCAGAAAGAGAGCAAATCAGTTAAACAGGTTCCAATGTATATTTAAAATAATGTATGAACCAATATAAATCACACTAATTAGCAAATTATATGGACTGTTAAAATAATTAGACGGATCTGGTTCTAGTGTTTTAATTCAATATAATCTACGTTGTTACTGTAAAACTGTTCGCATATCTCAGAATTACACTTAATTTTGTATTTAATAACTTTTTGTAATGTAACTTTTGGAAACAGTGACATGATAATATTCTTCATTAACTCTTAAGTTTGGCTCCAGTTTTCAAACTTGAGTAACTACTGAAACTTCAAATATAAATAACTAAACTCCAAACGCTGTGAAAGTAACGAAAAGAGTGAATGACGCTAGCTAATAAAATCAGGATTCTTAATAAACTCGTGATTCTAGTTTCTAAATTTCAGAAATTATGCAATAAAGTGAAGTTTCAGTAATATAAAAAAACTTTAATTTTCGTTATTTAATAGTCTGTATATTAGATAGTTGCTATAAGAAACTGTATTTTAGCTTATGTATTTTGTTGCTTACGTATGATGCTGCTTAAATATTACGTAAACAGTTAGTTATCACGGCTAAGAATAAATTCCTCACATCTCACCAAATCAGATCACAAAGTTCCATAACTTTTGGTACACTTCGCATTAACAAATTTTGCCAGCGAACGCCGTGCAGCTAGCTCATGCAATTGGTACCTTATTATTCCATAATCGTGTCTGGTAAGGAGCCTTCCTTCGCCTCTCCTATAAAAGATTCAGTAAACAACAATATACATAGGTTGATAGAGCGACAAATTTAAAGACACAATGAAAAATTGAAACCGATGGGTGTCTGTTACACAGAGGTAGAGAAATATGAGAGTGGGAAAGAAGGCAGAGAAGAAGAAGAAAACACAGATAAAGTATAGAATGTAAACGTAGTTAAAAAGAACCTAATACTGTAAAATACAGTTCCAAGAATCCCAACAGCAAGATATTAGTTACTCTTGGAATTTTTTTCAAGTCTATTCGAGTATATAGATGAGTGCTTTCAAAATTCATTAAGTCAATGTAATGAAGGCGACCAAAGTTGGTGATCAGATTAGTTACTAATGATTTCCAGCGGAACTGGAGAGTACTGAAACACATTTAGAATAATGTCAAAAGGTATGCGTGGCTCGGTTGCAAATTTCGTGAAGTTCATTGAACGTACTGGTCCAGAATACATTATATTAAACTCAGCTGGTAACGTAGGTCATATCGTGTAATCTAGACTACTAATACAAATTCAACATAAAACAAAATGAATGAAAGATTTGTTTGCTAAATTTCTATCAGAATGATCAAATATTACAAGTCCACTCAGTTTCAAAATGAACAGTTACAAAAGTTCAAAGTAAATTGACATGTTCCTTACGGGCATAGCAGATCTTACATGTTTCACATTTCAAATCTGAATAAAACACATATAATAATAGTATGTTGATAAATTGCATGATGTAAACGAATTGTGTGGCAAAATAATATAGACAATATAATCTCTTGAAAACAGTCAATAGGGGGCCATTTTCTCGCCATATCTGATAATTTATCTGTTCCGAACATGCCACTCTCGATTCCACCTATTGCGAATATAACGTTCTAATAATTACAATACTAATGAACTAGTGCTTATAACAATTGACACAGATAGAATGGACACGCCAGAGTTGAAACGAATCATCGGGTCTGTCGGGTGATGCTAGTCAGGTTTTAGACCGCCACCTGGTCTGATTCGAACCCGTTCTGACCGGTGATTCGATTGAGGCCCGATGACCGAGAGAACAAAGCAGAGATTTTAAATACCTTGCTTTGAACATTGTTTCTTTCAGGGGAAGCCGGGACCAGATATGTTACCCCCAGAGCACGTAAGATACGACGCCGAAATTCTCAGTTAACTTCATTTTCTGCACCGGGTAAATAGGTTTGCCTGGTCATTCGGGTCAAGTTTTGGACCGGAAAACTTACGTTTGGTTCAGGCTCAGTCAGTAGTTAATAAACAGTAGTTTTAGCTCTGGAACAAGCACGGACGCAAAAAGAAAGAGTTATGTAAAAGAGAGAAGCAAAAGGTAAGATAAAATGATAAAGATGAATAGAGAATGAGAAAAGAGACAGAAGCAAATACATGATAAGAAAACGTCAAAAAATAGGAGAAAAGAAGTGCAATGAAAAATATGAAAACTACATTATCATTATGCTAAAGAATTTATTTAACTTTTTCTTGCCAGTGATGCCTCAAAAGTTCTCCAACCGAAGATTAATCTCTGTTTGTAACCATTATTTACGCGAAATAAGACACTACCTGGTTGGAACTCGAACCGAAGTATTCAGTTTAGAAGTCTAGCACGATAGCGATACTCCACAGGTTACTCTACCCCAAACATGATTAACAAATCGTATAGTGTTTCTTCCTAAGAATAATAATATGAAAAGTGAATACTTCAGATTAATGACGTGTTCTTAATTGTCATGTTAACTCCCATAGACTTTACTTTATCTTTCCCAACCAACAATCGTAAATCGTATTTTCCTTATCGCGTTTGTTTCCACATTCTTAAGGTATCTCCTTTAATATGAGAAGTCACTCTCAATTCTTCACGATCGCTTAGTAAAACACTTTGCACTAAACAGGGTTTGAACGTATGTTGGCTAGCTTTAGTTTTTAGAATTCGACTACGTTGCCCCTACACCTTAAAGCATAAACCAAATATTACCCAGTTTAGAGCTGATCCTTGGAACTAACAGGCTTTTCCCTGTAAGTTGTTTACTCCAAAATGCCTAACGAAATTTATTTATTCGATGACGTACAGACAAATTAGTGTCCACTAATATCTGAAATAACAAAACGTCCAAGAAAATGAAAGAAACAATAACATCTTATTCACTAATTTCTCTCTGCAAGTAAAAAGACACGCTTATCAGAGCAAGTATTATTATCATTATTATTATTATTATTATTATTATTATTATTATTATTATTATTATCTACGTCCGATAACTGACAGTTTTATATTCACCGTAGAATAGCATTAAATATTATGGAACTTAACTCTCTCATTAGCTGACAACCTTGATGATATTTTTTCTCTTAAGGTAAAAACCTCTCTATAGCGCACGAGTCCATCAAATGGTGGTCGTCTGTAAAGATTTCTGCTTAAAATATTTTTTTCAGATGTAGTTTATTATCTTATTAAGATGACAAATGAAGACTTCGCTCCTCCCTCGACCAGCAAGCCAGGCAACGTCGACATTTGTTCACCGAAGGTAGGGCCGATGACGGATTTTGAAAGTTCCCGACAAATAACCGACGTCGGCCGGTGGGTGCGGAGCGGGATTACGCTCCAATGCTGGCAAGCCTGGGACTGCCGGGGCCAGGAAATTAAATCGACATCCAAATTGCACTTATGGGTCGGCGCCGACCTTACCCCAACTATTTTCCGAGTACTAGTAGTTGTCACGTCTATTCCCGACGGCACGGCGGCCAACCAAAATCTTCATCTTGCTTGCCATTTGACCTATTTTGTTATACATCCGACCCCGGCCCGCCTTGAAAAGCATTGTCCAGAAACAAGAAAATAATTAAAAGCTCTATTTTGCCCTCTCCATCACCGGAGCGAAATCCGTTTACAAAGTCCAAATGGGTCGACTGCGTGACCCGTGTCAACTATGCTTCCAAAATTTGGTAACAAATGCAAGGCAGTAAACTGACTGATATTTAGAATAGGGATGACCAATTCCAGAAAGTTTATTTTCCGGATTCCGAAATAGAGAATTCCGGAAAACGGAATTTCTCCGGAAACTTTCCGTTTTTCGGAAAGTTCCGCTATCCTGAAACTGTCCGCTTTGCAAAATACGGAATTCACGGAATCGCTTGGCTATCCTTGTATTCACAAAATATACGGACGTAGGATTTATTTCTGGGATGGGTTCCGTTCTTCTTGTTCTACGTTCAGCCGTTATTAATTCTAGCATTACCGAGATATTTTTGGGTACCATCAATTACTAAAGGCTATGAGTCCCATTAGGAAAATGTCATTATTTCTCACGGAAACTATTTTATACTGTCTGGTACGAACTTTGGGTGTCTAAGACATCACATAGTTTTCTTCAAGTTCATTAAGATGTTTCCAAGTGTTTCTATAGTGTTGCAAACTATATCTATACAGTTGTGTATATGGCAAATGTTTATTTATGTTAGTAACTATGACAATTTCTTTTACTTGTTTTTTATAAAAAAACAATTAATATCACTTTCTAGTACGGTATAGTATATGCACGAAGGTACCTTCAAACCACATTTCATATATAAAATTTACAGTTATCTGCGAATAACCCCTCATTACTAGTACGGTTGTAGTCCCAGGCCCATAACGCATTATTTACTTTATAACTGGAACAAGACAGGAATTAAAAATAAGATATTTGTCGAATTGGAAATGTTAAAAAAAGAATGTGTGTATGTATTCCTTATCGTTTTATATATTATATTATATGATATATTGTATCATTGTATATATTGTATCAGTGTATTATATCATTGTATGTATGTGATAGAGGGTATATTTTTAGTATTTCTGCATTGGTATTGCTCATTCCTTTGAAAATATTATTAGAAAACTTTTAAGACTGAAATCTCTCATAAAATTAAGTTAAATGGCTTTAGTAAACATGGCTTTTCTTTTGTAAGAAGTTCGACTCTAAATTTGAAATATTGTGTCTGATTTGCAATGTATTGGTAAAGAAAGCTAATGGGAATTACTCAACATATGGTAATTCATACATGTATTATTTCATTAAATAAAGATCATATGCGCTGAAATCACAGAAAAATGTCAAATGATTGATTTTGGATTTATTTATTTTTGAAGATGTCGGGTTACATAGTTCTCATTCAGGATTAGAATTATCAAAATGTAAATAGGTTTAATAATTGTTACAACCTTATAGAAATGTAGATATAACTTTGAGTTAAAAAACAAGTGCTAGTTTACATTTCTATTAATATCGCCATAATCCCGTCTGAAATCAGCTATGTTCAAGAATCAACATACAAACCATTTTTCGAGTCATCCTTATCAGAATGTATTAGTTTATTTTATTCCGAATTATATATGGTCAAAGCTTGAACAATAATCCATAATCAAAATCATTAATGTGACAATAGCCTACTTACTATACTTTATTTTAAGGTTAATTAGTGGAAATTTTAAACAATACATTTTTGCAAGATAATTATCATTGTAGAAATATACACTACAAAATTATTTTATTATTATTTTTATTATTATGAAAAGGAGTATATTTAACGAGTTTATGCATTTGAAATTATGACAACATGCAAGTTGGTGTGCCAAAATATTCCGAATAGACTATTTTGCTTGATGTTCCTGGAACTTTTAGGCCTACTATTTTATGTATCCGTTCTCAGAATTACAATCAAATAAAACCGCTTCGATGTATATATATATATATATATATATCTTTCTATCATTTTGGCATCCATATATTGCGTTTTAGCATTACTTTTGACGTCCATGTACTTTTGGCGTCTATATATCGGACATCAAATTATAAACCATTAGAAACACATTTTGTGTATATATTTTTCTGTTTAAAAAACTTAAATTAGCAAGTCCTCTGTGTACGAAAATAGCGGAAAACTTCAAAATCACATGTTTAATCATAGCAAAGCTTCCAGACCAAAATGAAAAATTAAGAATGGACGCCAAAATGGTAGCAAATTGAAAGAATGAATTATTTTCGTAGTTCATTTTTCCTTCGCTAGGTGTACTACTGTCGGCAATGTATATGTTTTGTCTGTATATTTCGTTTTATTTTAACGATCTTCCGGCGTCCAACATTTGGCAACATCGCCATGAATATAGTATGTACATTTTATCGACTACTTGGCGTCCATCACTCAAATAAGTTGTGATTGGCATCAGCACAGGGCGCATTTACCGGGGGTTCGTGGGGTTTGAGCTCCCCTTCAAAATGCAGACAATTTTTGTAAAATTAGTGTAATCTTAGGCAAATTAAAGATATTTACCATAAAGTTTAATCCCAGGCAAGGGCGCCTATTAGGGGAGCAATAGGGGGCGCTTCCTCCCACCCTAGCTGGAGAAAATTATATTATGAAAGAAAACAAAAATAAAATGTTTATATGTACTTTCGAAATTTTATTTTATTTATATATTTATTGTCAATACAACAAGCTTTGTAACCCAATTAGAGTGTCGATATTTAAAATGCTCATTTACAGACATTTTTATTACAATATTTCTAAATGCGTTCGAAAACAAAGACATATCACATATATCCAATGCGATGGAAGTTCTACACATTTCATTGTAGGTAGTTACATATTCTCCAGATTGGTGATTTCATATTATATCGTCCTTGCCTTTTTGCAGTGGAAGAGACCGGTGGTGTCTACTCGAGTTTTTAATGACGGGACACGAAACTGTAACAATGATACCAAGTATGTGTAGTATAAGCCATTTTGAATTATTTTTCTAAGAAATGCTACGTCTTTGCTCTAATGAACATACGCATAGTACATTTTCTCTAATGTAGAAACGTTGTTAATTTTTCTTGCCATTCTTATTAAAAATGCTAGAATTTTAAAAGCTTCATTTGTAATATTATTTTATGTGTCTGTTAAATGTTAATTTAATATCAAACGTGACACCAAGATTTTTTTAACTACGTCGGGCCTAATTATGAATTTAACAGTTAAATCTATAAATCATTTTATTTGTACTGAATGATAAAATTTCGTATTAATTGCGAATTGACTGATAATGCACCAGTTGGTAAAGTTGCTTAAACTATGCTGTAGTTTTATGACATCTTCATGGAATTAATTTTAGCATATCGTAATGTTCCTTTAGGAACACCCTGTTGTTTGTGGAAATATAGGTAGAGACAAAGATACACGGGGTATGAGTTTTGCCCGTCACCAGTTTTATTATAAAATAATATAAGTTCTTTAGATTAATAAAAAGAGTCTTCCGTACCAAAGTAATTATACAAAATGAAAAGTTATAATATAACTTTTCTGGCTTCTTCTTCTTGGGTGTAGGCCTCGCAGAAGAGAGAAGGATTTGGTATAGCACCAGTCCGCAGCAACTGAGTGCAGGAAGGAAGGTACCAGTCCGACAGCAACTGAACACAGGTTCAATTAGGCAGCCCACCTGTCCAACAGCAACAGAGTGAGCAGGATAGGAAACTCTCCAGTCCGACAGCAACTGAGAGAGCGGTTTTAGGAAGCACACCAGTCCGACAGCAACTGAGTGTACAGGTCTTAAGGATAGTACCAGTCCAAGGCAACTGAATACTAGGAAAGGGGAGAGGAGTGATCACCCAGGGAAGTGATGCTTTATATTGGTGTGTCGGTCTTTTATACACCTAAATTTGCTGAGTCTGCTGTCTCTGCTGACTCCTCCTTCGTATCGTCGGTAGCTCCATCGGTGGCTTCTTGATGAAACTCCATTTGTCGTCTGCGCTATTTACGTTTCCTCTTGATTGTTTGTGTTGTAACACTCGTATCACACACGTAGTACACACTACTATCTTGTTTATATTTTGATTATGAGCGACACGTGCTGAGCACGTGGCGCGGCACTTGGAACGTTACAATATATTTGAGGTCATCCGCTAATAGCACTCTTTCATTATCTGGTAAGAATTGCGGTAGGTCATTAATGAACAAAAGATA
Organism: Lepisma saccharinum; assembly: GCA_022664845.1. Taxonomy (NCBI): domain Eukaryota; kingdom Metazoa; phylum Arthropoda; class Insecta; order Zygentoma; family Lepismatidae; genus Lepisma; species Lepisma saccharinum. The sequence continues at coordinate 17,920 of JAGDQP010038875.1, forward strand.
TAACAAGGGTCCAAGATTCGAGCCTTGCGGGACTCATGATAGTGCTGTATATTC
>JAGDQP010038876.1:933-17973 GCA_022664845.1 Lepisma saccharinum
TTGTATGAATTTGCTCAGTCTAAATTACATGTAAATGGATTTTTAACATCATCTATTCGAATAAGACGTTCTATTCGACAAGGTTTTTTATGGAGATCTTTGCTTTATATCTGATACCTCTAGTTAAGACTTAGGCCGTATTAGTGCAAGAAATTTCATTGATGGATCCTCGTTTATCTGTTAGAAGCTTTGCTGATGATTTGTCTACTACCACTCGAGATGAAGAAGACCCCAAAACTGCTTGGAGAACATTACAAGATTTTACTCTCGTTTCTGGAGCTATGGTAAGTAACAAAATCTAAGTTTCTCTTATTTGGTCAATGGCATTTGAATTCAGAACTATCATTTTTTCCCTCGTAGTTGATTGTGTGAAAATTTTAGGTATCCTTTTTTGTCGTCGGTTAGACGATATATCATAACTGGAAACATGTCACTGACAAAATCAAGGCAGCTTGCTTTTCGATGAAATTTCGTGGGCTCACTCTTCACCAACGAGTCAATCTTGCGCATTTCTACAATTTATTTAAGGCTTTGTATTTAACCGAAATTGTACCTTTGCCAGCTGATTTTGTACGTCAGATCATTTCTGTTACTAACTGGTATTTATGGACAAGATGTATTTTCCGTATACCACATAATGTTCTCCGTCAATAGCAATAATTTGGGGGCCAAAGTTTACTTCAGTTTCCTGTTAAATGTAAAGCATTATTATTATCTCGATGGCTGACTATAATGCAAGGAACGTGTGAAGGTTTCTCCAAACATCGTCAATTGTTTTTAATTGAAAGTACCCCTCGCCTGCTTAAATGTGTTGCCTCAGTTTTTCACATATGTTAAGGCACTTCTGGATGGGATATATCTTCTGTAGGAAAACTTACCTTCAACGACGCATCTGACAAAATTAATCTAACAATGTTACATTATACAGACTGAACCTGTAATACCACTCATTCAGCAGCTTTATCCTAGTTATGAGTGGCGATAAATATGGTATAACATTAACAGTGAAGTCAACCCCCAGTGCAACAGACATAGTATATGGTATAAGGTAACTCACGATATTATACCTACTAATAGCAAGCTTCATAAAATTAAAGTATACCGAAAACCTCTTTGTGTTGATTGCTATCAAAAGGATAATGTTCTTCATAGAATATCGGAATGTACAAGGATCTTACTTATTTGGACAATTTTCACTGTTATACTTGGCAAAATGTGTCGATGTGGTGCTTCATCTGTTCTGCTCACCATCTTGTCTTTCTGTGACTTTAAACATTACCCTGCAAAGAAACACAATTCTGTGCTATGTGTTTGTGGTATTACAGTTCATTGGAGTATCACAAGGCAAACTGCCTTCTGTTGACTTGTTTGTGTATTACTTGCAGAAAGAATAATGGAAACTTATACAAAGGACTGATTATCGATAAACCTTCGGTAATTTTGTGAGTGTGATAAAGGTTTTCAGTGTGTTGTGACTGATGATGTGATGGCATATAATTTTGGATATGTTTTCTTTTCTTTTTATTATATTTCCTTTTGTTATCTTTTTACTTTAATTCTGATAAAAGTCCAGTAGACTGAATATGTTCATAGTGCTTTATGTAAGATTTCTGCATATCAGTTAGTAAATTTAATAAAGTATAATTAAAAAAAGACGGTAAACTTCAAACTCAGCAACCCATGTTCAAAGCTCAATGCGGTCTGTAACTTCTTTTCCTTGTTGCTAGTATCGAAATCAATGTGTTGTGTTGATTTAACACAAAATGTGGTACTCAAGCTGGAACACCGAAAAGCTTTCAAGTAGCACAGAAATTTTTATAATACGAACGAACATTAAAAACTAGTAGGTACGTTTTAATCGGCCTTTGGGACAGTTTTAAAGAATGTAAATAGTGGCATGAAATACTGAAGACAACCTTTATTGAGTCCTTATTGAAATTTAAAGCAACTTAACAATGCAATATACTTACTTTGTTAGTTCTAATTACTGATGCCTTGCCAGTATTGTTCAAACAACAATACAAACTATCAAAGTACGGTACTATGAAAAACAGGAACAATGCAACAATTTATGAATATAAGAGTTCGATATGTAATACCATTGTGAACGATAGATGCAAAATGACATTTTTGTTTTGATAAGGCATGTAACAATTCATAATAATTTTGAACATTTACAAAACTATGCCCCTTTCTATCATTACAGAAAAAAAAACATTTTTAATTGTTTGAGAAAATACCTACTTACAATCTCGGTACAAGTAGCGATCTCGATTTTGTTCAACAGCTTGCCTCCCCATTTTATGCGACTGGCTAGATTTAAAGATTTCAAAATTGCTCTGTTTATCAAGTTGAACAAGGTCAAATAAACAACCAGATATTACACGTAATAGCTGTTAAATCAGGAGAGGTACTTAGATTTTTCAATCCAGATTTTATAAATCCATAAAACAAGCAACAAACTTGATCTTAACATAACTCGTAGCATACAAAGATCTTTTTTCTTTTAAAAAAATCTAATCACAGGCACACTATCCTTGAAATCACCACTGCAAGTAACGTAATTGCCTCTGTGATGCATCCGGTAAGTAATTCAATTTGCACCCGCTTGATGGCACCATCTGTCTGGCCTGAGGCCACACCTCTCCGATCTATCCAGCCACCCTATTTTGTCATACTTTCCCATATACAGAAATTGCAAAGAAAATAATGAAACAACTTGTTTTAATATAAGTAAGTACTTTATGAGTATTTGGTTCCGTAAGAATGTGATCTAACGGCAAAGGAGGTATTATCTTGTGCACCCTTCAATTAAAGAGCAGCGACTCTCTTAATTTGTTATCATTCCTCAGAGCGTTTAACCAACCTTGTATTATTCAAAATTCTGAACAATATTTAGTTGTAATTTTTCTAATGCAAAATATTTGGATTAAGAAAACTTACAAGTTGTGATACAGTAAAACTACTGTAAAGCAAGGATGTGCACCGATGGCTACCGACACAGTTAATCAGTATATATGTATTATTGTTTCAGATCAGGAATTAGCAAATCGTGATCTCTCACGGATTTTTGCATAACTGAAAATTACACTATGACAAACACTGTTGTAACTTCTCGAGTCTACTAAGATTCGAACATATTTGAAATTTCCAATTGCTAATCTTCTTTTAGTCGTCATATTCAGTCGTTTTCTATCCACTGCTGGATGAAAATCTCCCTTTTTTCTTTCCACACTTCTCTGTTAGCTGCTATCCTCATCCATGTAGCAACTGGAAAACGCTTGAGTTCATCTATCCATCCTGCATTTGAACGTCTTCTACGTCGTTTTTCTCTGGGAATCCAATATAAAACAGTTGTTGTCCATCTTCCATCTGTTTATCTAGCTATGTGACCGACCCATCTCCAATTAATCTTCTTCGCAGTCTTGATTACATCTTTAACATTTGTTCGTGCACGAATCAATTAGATTGTCTTCCTGTGCCTCCTAGTTATCCCTAGCATACATCTGTCCATTGATCTTTGGGAAAATCTTAACATTTGAGTCATCTGCAAATTCAACGTCCACGTCTTACAGTCATACTACATCACAATGTACACTCCAATTATCCCAAGCTTTTACTTCGAATTTGTTTTTTTGGTCATTTGCATTCCTCTTTTGCAATGTTCTTCACTTGTAATCAATAGTGTCACCACCGCTTCCTCTGTAATTCTAACGTTCATTATGTTAATACGTCTTTGTCTATACTAATATTAAAAACACAAGGAAATAAGGGTCACGGGAATGAAAGGTGATTTCTGGTCAAACGCATTTTAAAATCTAACTCTCCCATTTACATCCATGTAGTTCATATTCTAAAAAGAGACTTCTTACCTTGTGGATTGTTTGTGTTTTTTTGGATTGAAACAATTCTAGCGGTTATCTGTCATTGTGAAGCGTTTGTTCGAAGTGAAAACAAAATTAAGAAATGGACAATCCCCATTTTTTTGTCTCTATTCTTCATACATGATCGATTAGGATGTGTGTTATGTCATTAGTAGACATTCATGTGTATTTGTGTGTCTTGGAGCTCAATCGTATTTTATTACTAACCTTTTTAGTATTAGGTTCTTCGAAATGATGATAATACTTCGATAAAAGTATTAAGTTTTAACCATGTTTATTGCTGATTTCCCGAAGGCATTCTTTGCCTAAAGATTTACTTCTTCCCTCATATTATCTTTACGTTGATCTAATCGATCAAATAACATCTACGTCTCATTAAAACAAGTTCCTTTCACGTGGTTATCAACATCTTTGATCAGATCACGTTACTGCATCGAGAACGTATCCTACCATATAGTATTCCATTCATAAACCCTACATTCTAAGTTTACAAAAGTACACTGTTCTTTCTAACAAATGCTGTTCCAAAATTGTGTGTCTGAGTTCATATGTTGTCGACAATGTACGTATTTGCTATGTTGAAAGCTTTCCTGACCACCTTTCGAATTTCTTGTATAGATGTCCACCCCGCACACAAAATTTCCCACAAAACAGATTTTTGGACTTAATTATTTCTTCCAACTGCCGATTCAATTTGTGTGTTATATCTGTCCTTCTGAAATAAACGTAATCATTTCCCCATAAATTGGTCTTATTTAGACTTTCGAAATTCAAATTTCGTTGGAAAACCTCTCGGTCACATAATAAAAACACAATATGTCAAATTTAACGACCACACTTGCCAAACTTCCGTACGTGTTTCCCTACCTGCTGGCTTTTCACGTTTGCGCATGCGCCATGTCGAGCGATAAAATGTTGTCCCTCGAGAAATAGAATCGGATCTAATTCTTTGGGACAACTCTTTTCTTGCTCTTGCACGCCCTTGTCCGGTGTGGTCACCCTCACGATATATAATCTAGCTATTTTTGTTGCTCGTACGCTGCCAGTGTGGCCGTACCCTTACAGTCAATTTTGCCAACACCTCGGGTGGTGTGGACACGGTGCCTTAATGGTACAGCCCTCACTTCTGGTGCTAACGGTAGCCGGTTCCAGCCCTGCTCATGCCATGTAATGGACAAATAGCGTGTGCGTTGGTTTCCTCGGGGTTCTCCAGTTTCTTCATTCCACTAATTCGTATAAGATCATCATCCATTTGGCCTGAACCAAAGTTGCCTATAGGCCTCAAAATTAAATTCAAATTCAAAACCTCGGGGTTTGCGTTTGCTTTGTGTGCGCTAGGTTACAACTTCAATTCCCGCCGAGTTCCGTTCAACGGAGTGGTTCGGAGCCCAGTTTAGAGAGAACGATAGGTTCCATCATTAGCTCACCAGCTCGTTTAGAATGCTAATAATAACTCAATCAATCAATCATTGTTGCCAACAATCAAAGTAAAATATCCGTGAACTACCTTAAAATTACCTGAATTGTTACTTACTCAGAGGCAAACATACTGATGTGGCAGAAAAAAGTTATAATTTTATTTCTTCCATCGTAATTAGAATGTCAAAATATGTACCCATGCAAATTTTGGCAACTCGAGCGCAATTACTTTGGGAGATACGGATGATATAATGGTCAGATTCCTGTTTCTGGAGAGTGAAAAAAAAAAGTGTGGAAATACCCTTATACTTGTAAAATGCTGAAAGACGTGGAAAGCAAATACATAGTAATGGATACTGGGTGGAATGCGCCACCTGCTGGAGGGTATGTTCTTCATGGCAGCCATCTTGAAGTTCGCCATATTGAATATCGATTTTTTTTTCTTAAATGGGAAGGGGTTTGTGTAATATATCATTCTGGGCTAGAATTTTACGGGAAATACGTTTTTGAAGTCAAGTTTGCTGTAAATGTATTATTTTGAGAGATAACGTTGTGTGACATTACTAGGGGCTACTGATGCAATAGCCTGAAAACGCCATTTTGTTTTAAAACAATAAATTAAATGTAAACTAAACACATATTGATATGGAAATATAATCAGGAAAAAATTGTATGCATTTAGGTTTCAATTCCTTCGTTATTTCAAAGCAAAATGTGTGTTTTCAGGTTATTGCATCATTAGCCCATACTAAAGCCACATACCATTATCTCTCGCAATAATACATTTATGGCAAAGCTGACTTCAAAAATGCGTTTCCAGTAAAATTATAGTCCAGAATGGCATATTACACGACCCCCTTCCCATTAAAGAAAAAAATTGCGGACTTCAAGATGGCTGCCATGAAGAATATACCCTCCAGCAGATGGCGCATTCCACCCAGTATCCATTACTATGTATTTGCTTTCCACGTCTTTCAGCATTTTACAAGTATAAGGGTATTTCCACACTTTTTTTTTTTCACTTTCCAGAAACAGGAATCTGACCATTATATCATCGATATCTCCCAAAGTAATTGCGCTCGAGATGCCAAAATTTGCATGTGCACATATTTTGACATTCTAATCATGATGCAAGAAAGAAATTTATAACTTTTTCCTGCCCCATCAGTATGTTTGCTTGTAATACTATGGATAAATTCGTCCCTGGTTATAACAATTGTGGAGGGACTAGGTCCAACCACCTTTACGTATTGCGTGAAAATGTATTTTTATTCAAGTACCATTACCATGGGAAAACAGACAACTTTTCACAAATTCAAACCTTTTTAAAAAACCGCCAGCACAACCAATACTAATACTCGAAAACTGGTGACCATCGGCCCAGAAACCTGGGCGAAGTATTACTTCAAACATGTACAACGTGCCTAGTACACAATTATAGAATATATACCGTCACTCAGTAGATGGCAGGCGTAATAACATTATTAGGTTTTTATTTCTTGAAATAATAGGGTCATAACTTTCTTCCTTGTTACTCGTAGTAAATTCTACGAATTGTTGCTTCTAAAGCGCCATAATTTTTCATTTCTATTGTGCCATATAAGGAAAGCTACTGCGTTGTGCTTTCAACTTCTGTAATACAGGAACCACAAAGCCTGTATTACTACAAAGTAGTTAGAGGTTTTAATATTATCAATACAAGTTTTTAAAATGATCAACTATATTTCAAATTTCTGATCGAAGATACTTTGAGCTACAGGTATTATATTAACTGTTTCAGTGTTCTCGTAAACAGTATGAGAATTAACGGGAGAGATGCCCAGGATCCCCCACCCCCTGATAAATAAGTTTCCCATCTCGACAAATTTATTTTTCGTCCCTGCCATGGATAAATTCCCCCCACCCCCACCTTTCATTCAAACCAAGCTCTTGAACACTTTGTATCATCTATTTCCACCTGGGCCTAAGTTGCATAAAGGTCACAAAAAAGTTCGAATAAATCAACCCTTTATTGAACTTAAATTGTATTAAATCTTCTCTACAATTATGGTTACGAAATTTGAATTTCTTATTGGTCTGCTGAAACTAACGTTTATTGTTATTCATTTCTAAAATTTGGGTCAACAAATGTTAGGGAATTGGGATCCCCTCTTTGCTGCGTGTCTGGAACTCTAGGAAGCCCGATATTCTAGGGGGTAAAAAGAATGATAAATTCTAGCAAAACAATGATATAAAAAGCATCTTAGGTTCCGACGAAAAGTGCCTGTTTATTTTGTAGCTTTTAAATAAAAAAGGATAACAACCTTTTGTCAGCTGAGAATTCGGTACATTTGAGGTTATTAGACTAGGAAATGAGTATTATGTTTCCACAAACCAACTCTATCATGATACTAAATTAGCTAATGTACCCGCCCATTGGTTAACAGTGATTTTGTTGACTTTTCATGGAATATGCCCACTAGATTTACATGCTGGGAATACTACTATCTCTACCTCATCCTATTCTCTCATCCCTACCGCCCTTGAACTACTGGCTTTTTCTCGAATTGCTTGAAGTCGACTCGGACTCTATTCAGTTAGCAATATCTACCAGGATGAATAATAAAACACTTCAAACGTAATCGCCAGAGCCTCAGATGAACATCACAGTTCACAGTTGACTGTTGACAAAAGCTTTCCTGGCGAATGAAAGAGTTCTGAAATAAAACAGATCTGAATGTTTCGGAGAAGCTATACATCTTTAGAACGTACAATATTTTAGAAATATGTATTAAATAATTTCCCTAAAAGTGAAAAAAATAAAAAATCTTCTTGGACTAACTTATATAGCTCGATCTAAATCTGCTAAAGGGACGTTGCCCGTACTAGTACTGGAACTAGGAAAGTAATGGGATTTGAGATGGAATTGATTATACTAGTGTTTGGAGGTTGGGGAGAATTACAGTGCCTTTGTAGGGTGTCGAAAGGGGTTTTTGTACGTTGAACACTGTAGAAGCCTTCAGCTAAAATACAAATATGTTTGACATATCTCGTATATGTGTAGATACTTTTAGTAACAGAATGCGGACCGACATATATTTTGACTGAATTGCAATATTGTTTGTTCAACTTTTAATTAATAAAGTAAGATGTACGCTTTTGCAAGTCAACCATAGTCAACCACCACATACATCTTCTAAAAATTCAATTTTCATTTTCTTCTAGTGTACAGATTATCAAAAACGACATTAGAAAACTAAATACCCAAGGCTTTAATTGTCAGTTACAAACGTTTTGCTGAGCTAAATATTTATTTCACACAATAATACGCAATATACATAAAGCTGCTTTGGTAAGATTTGGAATATATTTCGCCATCTGAACTAGAGCTATGGTTTTTAATGCAATTACAAGAATTCAACACTTGTTTCCCTCTTCTTAATAAATATTCGCGACATCTAGCGAGAATAGTGGGCAACTCGACCAATGTATCTTGTAAAACGTATGTCTTAGTCATTTGATTTGGTCAGTTTCGCTAAATAAGTAATATGATTGATTTTATGGTGTTTTATATGATGCGTTGCTGTAACTAAAACAGAGAACTTATTGCGTCCTTAGAACATTTGTTCTTTAGTATTGAAACATTCCATTATTGTTTTGATCGTAGTAGCTTATTAAGAATATCGTACAGAGTTCAACGACAGCTATAGCGTAATTTTATTTTAGCTTTTAGTAATACCAAATTAAAATTAGCTGAATTTAAATATATCTAAGCTTCGACAGAATATTGTACTCGTAGTACTAAAATACGATGAACCAATAAAATTCAGCGATAGGCATTGCCACCCAAATACGTATTGCGACCCAATTTTTTGTATAACTCTTCCAATTATTCTTCAGTTTACAATATCATTTTTAATAGCATCATAAGCGCACATGCTGGTTACAGTTCAGATGCTTAATGGCAATGGAAATAGAATAACGTTTTGTAAGTTCGTGACACTGGTAACGTCGTTATACTTTGTACATTCACGACATTACCATGGGTTTTCGAGTTACGACTATCACGCACAATGTAGTCAATATTTGTGGAGTCAACTGGCGGGGAAAATTTAAATTCAATAGCAAACTAATGGCTTGACTGTGCAAAGTAACACGAAAATAGCACATACCACGAAATTACCAAGATTTTTCATATTATAAGGTAGACAATAGTTTATTGATCTATCTACAGATATTGGACAACATTTTGGAAACACTTATGAAAGTCGGAACCTTTTGTATTACGCCTAATACACTATTGGTCCACCTTTACCACACAATACAGCTTAAATTCTGGACGGAATAGACCGATACAAGTCCTGAATCTTGATGAGTGGAATTTGAAGCCATTCTTCTTGCAGCACAAAATTCAGTTCTGCATTGAAAGAGGGATTCAGGTTTGTAGACTGCGCGGGCCAGGGAAGATGAACCTCATGAGCATGCTCGTGAAACCAATCTTGAACAGTGCCAGCGGTGTACATGTGGCCTTCCTGTTCGGAAATAAAGTTTGCATCTTTGGGTGGACCTGGTGACCTAAGAGTTGTCTATACACTGCTGATGTGACCGTAACGTGTAATGTAACAAAGAGCTGCCGAATACTATGATATAGCGACCCAGAATACAATAGAGCCGCCACCGTGTTTGGCACTCGGGCGGAGACCAGTCTACATCGTATGTTTGGGAGGGTGTTCGCCAGACAAACACGCGTCCGCTGGTGGGAAAGAGGGTGAAGAGTGACTCGTCGGACCATACGACACGTTGCCAGTCCTCCAACGCCCATTTTTTGTGGGTATTGTACCACTTGGCAATAGCAACACTCCCATGAATGCATTTTATGCAGTTCCCGCCTCACTGGTTTGGGTGGCACGGGGATATTTATGTGCAGATTAAGTTCTTTAGTCAATTTCTCTGCCGACGTTTCTTCTGCGACGTTACAATCCGCTTCAAGGCCCGCGGTCCCTATCCTGCAGCTTCGTCTTTCTATCACTATTGTGCTACGCCAACCCTGTTTTACAGAGCGCTGTGTATGCGTTCATGACTTTTGAGACCGTGCCTTGTGTTACAGTGCATAACGTTGCTGTTTTGCTCACAGATGCTCCAGGTAGACGGGCAACCAAAATTATACCTCTTTGATGGTCCGTCAAATCGGACATACTTGTCACTCACCGCACCTGCACAACGTCCACAATCACACTGCCTCACTCTACTGTTAGTGCACAGTTTATCCTTCCTGCAATAAACAAGAGACGGTTGATTTACGCAGTGCTCAGTGTTACCATCTCTCTAAAAAAGTATACAGGAAGCAATTTAGTGGCATGTAAAAACTATTTCTACCTTTCTGGATCACTTGTGCATACTCTCAACTCGATCACACATTGGATGTCTGAGTGCAATGACACCGTGAGCCGTCTACCTAAAATATTGTGCCACGATGGTGCGTTGTAGTAATGGACAGATTGACAATTTGCTCTTTTCGTAAATCTAAATTAATATTAGGCATCCCGATTGAAGTCACGTTCTGAGACAGCGCCAGCGAGACAACTTCATACTAAATGCAGCAACACCATGCACCTGAAACTGAGGAAATCCCCGGAATACCTAATTCGAGATGGCTAGTAATGGAACTTGAATCTGTGTGACTCGTATCGTTGCGAAATCCAAATATTTTAAAAACCGGACGTTTCAAATAATTGATGTATTGCGCCATTTAGCATTGGACATAACCCTAAGCGTTTATGCAACAGAAACATTAACTGGATGCCGCAGGGAAAGGGCGCATCTTAATAAGCAATCAAAATGCGATTTTTCGTTCGTTAGTAAACACGTCATTGAAGAATATTCTTTGATAAGCTAGGATCTATCATATTGCTGCAATATATGTATTATTACAATACTGTTTGTTTATATATAACTAATGGCTAACTATTGGGTGCCATATTGACTTCGAATAATTCCATTCTTTAAATAAAGACTCGTGTGTTTTATTACTGTAAATGTTTACTTCCTAGTTTTATTCTCCTTTTGTTTATAAAGTATGACTACAATTGTATAAATGCCTTTAAGTTCTAGCATGAGTTTGTTCTTAGATGCTTGATTTTTGAATTGTGTTTGTATGATTTTCCATGTCTTTTTATTGCATTTATTTTAGTTGTAGTTGTATGATTTATCTGTATTATGTTGTCTGTATTTGTATTTATTCTAGGTTTGTACTTGAGGTAAAGATTATGTAATATTGGGTGACATGCCCTGGCTCTAAAGCTGTACTGTCCTTATTCCCTTAATAAATGAAATGAAAAATCATTATTAATAATAATAATAAAATAATAATAATAAAATAATAATAATAGTAGTAGTATGCCTGTTCTTATTTTCCTTGTTTCTTCCCTATCCTCTTTACCGCCTCATCGCTGGTGTTTATTTTGCATTTTGGACGTGATCCTTCCTTCTGTAAATGCGCTTTGCATTCCCTCCTGACGTCCTCACCGATCATTGTATCTTCGTCATTACGTTTTGGTTGTTCCACATACTTCTCGTAATGTATGAACACGCTACAATCAGTTTTTCACATGTGGTTTGTTCGCTCCTGTACTTGGTTCACACTAAACGTCAGACATTCTTTCCGTCCCTGGGTCTTAGGGCATTCTTCATCTTTACGGAGAGACCCTACAGCAGCCTTCACACAGGTTTCGTGTATGCCCTTTTGGATTCTCCTGCGGTGAATTCTTTTATAATAATCCACTCAATCTCGTCGAATACTATAGCTTCACAGCTAGGAGCATCTGAACTCGATTATCCCACACCTTATTTTATTTTTATTTTTTAATTTTATTTAACAAAATTCTAAATACAGCCATTTTACATTAGAATGTTTCACAACATGAGAAAAAAATATTTAACATTAACAAAACCAACAACAAAAGGAAAGAAATCTTGCGTTGAGGTACCATCTAGCGGGAGCATGGAAAACGTCTCATTGCTGAATTAAGAGACGTTTCCGTGCTAAATAGATCAATGATCATTGGTAGATGATTGTAGAGTTTCGACAACGAATAAGAGCGAGTGTTGGATAATATAAAACCCAGAAAGATTTAGGTAAAAAAGTTGATTAGATCGAATGAGTCTAGTACTAATGCGAAAATGAAGTCCAGGTGAAGAGATCTGAATTTTCCATGGGCTAATTTGTACAAGAATTGGAGATTGGCAATTTTTCCCAGGATTTCTGAAGGTTTAGGGTGTTAAAAACATTCTGTTTACTCACACTGGGAGTGTTTGGTATTCTGTAGCGTACCTTAGGAAGAAAGAAGCACAGAGGTGGTTTGATTGGTCATCGACTAGATCGGGGAGCAATACTCTGATTTCGGAGAAATGAGTTACTTGTAGAGGGCGACAAGGGAGGAAAGGTTACGTACTTCCTTAAGCCGGTACAAAAGATCCAACAGATGCATAGACTGTTTTGTTGTCAGAAGAAATATGATCGAAGAAGGTGAGGTTACTATCACCTTTCCTAATAGAAGTATCGTTTATAGCACAGACACAATAAATTTGTGTTCTCTTTAAAGAAATCGTGAGGGCGCTGCACTTTTGGAGTTTAACTTTTAAGCACCAGTCATTACACCACGTACTGAAGCGATGAATACCACTTTGTCATGAGGATCGAAATTCTGTATTTCTGCAACCACGCCTTTGCCAACACATGTTTACTAGAAACTTTTGCCATATATTCATAAGTACTTGCTACTCCCAAAATGTTTTGTGAGTATCTTGTATTTAGTTTTATATGTTTTTCTAACGTAAATATTTTTTTTTATGGTAGATGATTTCCTGAACTAATATGTAGCCAAGAATTAAGAAACTCCTGCACGGATTTGTTTGTGTACCGTTACTCTCAGAGGATCGTTGGTCATAACCAGGATATTTGATTGAAAATTACGTTTCTGTGGATATTAAAGCGATATTCTGAGATAGAATTAAAAAAAGGATAAATAAGTTAGTAATAAACAGAAGAGTTGTGAAATAATATTTAAAACACGAGTCAACGATAAGTCCATACTTTGCAGTCTTTTTGTTGATTTGGAAACGAAATTTGTATCTGCATTACCTTTCATCTAAAACTAGCTGATTTCCCACCCGTTGGAGTGGGGACCAGAGCTTTTTCTTCCCCTCACCCCCTGCGGAGTAACGAATCGAAAAACTAAGATTGATAAATGAATTAGTGCCAGATTTGCCCACTTGGAGGTAGTCAACCCGGCAAACTACATTAAGATATGGGTTGCTCAGCCTGTAACAATATTTCTGACAATTATGATCTATTAACTATGTTAACCACTTCCATCTAGGGGTGCTAGGGGTCATTTACCACCAGAGAATTTATTTCCACGTTGTAAAGGGTTTGTGTACCAACTTTGGTTGAAAATTCTCCAGTCGTACCAAAGTTTTGCTGGTACGTATATACATTCATTTTAAGCATACTTTAAGAAAAGTGAGACCCCTTTCAAACTTATAAATAACGAATTTAATTAACTTGAATATCACATAGCAATATAGGAGTTTCAGCCCATATTTAGCAAATGGCCAAAGTACCCACCCTTTGGTGCGGGATCAATAAAATATAATGGCAAAACTATTATATACTACTACTATTACTACTACAACAACAAATAATACTACCACTATTACCACTAAGTGTTCTACTACTACCACTACAACTATTACTATCGTATTTTACATGACATTACGTTGCAACAAGCAATCCAAATTTGAGTAAAACCTTGAAAACTTTTATTTTTTCGTCTCGTTGTTGTTTTAGATAAAACATGGAAATAATGTATTTTTTCATTATTATCATCAATAAAACTACTATTTTGTTTATAAATTAGTTGCTCACACTAATGACAATTCTCTGACGTGGGACCCAAGAGTGGAATTTGATGGACGCATCTACAGTACTGTACCGTTCATCCAAACATCCAAGCAAACAGTTTAATAAATAAACGCTCGTTAGAGGGCAGGAATAACTACACAACTTATCTTTTTCCACTACATTATAATGTTTTAACAGTCTGTTTACTCTGGTAAGAAGTAGATGTGAACCAAAGGATTCTTTCTGAAAAACTTATTTTTTTGACAATTTGATTATTGTCTTGAAAGTATTACAGAATAATTCTAAGTTTTACGAAACAAATTTAGAAGAAACTATTATAAAACCGAAATAAAATAGCGAATATCAAGATAAGTATAGCGACTTATCCGTCAATTCTAATTTTTTGGCTAGTGTGCGTGCGGCTTTCATTAGTGGTGGCCGAAACGCATGCTTCTGATTTGCCAGCTAAATTAATACAATTTATAATTTCATGCGAGCCTGGAGGAAGTAAGTGTTCAACACTTTCAACTGCGATGAAATAGGAATAAAATTGAATAGTGCTAGACACACCGTATAGTACCGTAAAAATATATGTGCAGAGAACTGTATTTATGGAATGTGTTTGAGGATCATACTAAATGATTTTTTCTTAGCTAGACATTCCAGTTTTCGGACGTTTCCCGGAATACGTCATTTTCTGTAAAGGTGTATGCGAAAGATGTTAATTTAAAAATCACTTACAAGGAAGGGTCACGGTTCTCAAACACACAAATCCTATTCACACCTAATACATCGCAAGCAACATAACGAGATAAGTAGATTACCAAAATTTAAGGTGCCATGGTCCAAGGGGAGGGGAGCTAGGGGCTTCGGAACTTCGAATGTCACAAGAATGTATATAAAGGTTTTAATGGAATATCTTGAAAACGGGAAAAGTAATCAAAATAAAACTTGCACAACATATAACTAACCACAAGTAGTAACAAATACAATAAGCAGTGTTGCCAACGCAGAACAAAGTTACAATTTTTAAATAGCATTATATACCAATTAATGCAATATACCAAATATACATATGTTTGAATTGAACAAAAGAGAAAATTATAGTCATTTTCTTTGCAGTACTTACTGTTTAAACAAGGTACCTACATTAACTGCAAATATTGAAAATTCCACAGTAAGAATAATTACAAGAAATTAAATACTTGTAAATCTTTTTAATTTTGTTATGCATAAAGCTACTTTTATAGTATTGTTGATAAGTAAAACGCATTTTTTTTCCAATGAAAAATTGTATTTTATGTATTTCCGACAAGGATTAAAAATATTACAATCATGCTTTTAAATTCTTGGATTTGTGCCCAAGTATATTAAAGACACCAACGTTATTGATAAATATTTACTTTGACTATTTACTTTTCGTTACGATTACAGAACACTGTACAAATATTCCATGAGAAATTATTTAACTTTAGAAATCCCTTCTTGTGAGGAATCTTTATTTTTACAAAAGTGCTCAAGATACTTCACTGGTCTTTCCCTAGCTGCTTGTCCTGTACCAGTCTTATTGAGACATCACTGGTTAAAACACGGAACTTGATAATTGACATTTCAGAGTTCATGTCGAAACTTGCCTAAGCATTTACATAAAGGAATGAATTGTCGCTTATCTTCACTTCCAAATATGATCCATACTTCATCGACACGTTTGTTAAAGAAAGTCATCATATTTCTCAGTAATATCAATACAAATATGTGTCATTTGGCTGAATAATAATGCATTTTGAACTCTGCTTACTAGCCCAGTTTGCTTGTATTAGGAAAGATGACTGTTACATCAACGGTTCCACTGTTTCTTGCTCTTGTTTCTTCTCTGGTATAATGTCGCTAACTATTCAAAAATAAAATTAAACGAATTAAACCCAATAGAGCCATCCAATTTCAACTCCAGAGAAGGTCACCGCCAAACATTATATGCTCTTTCAGTAACGCGCAGAATTTCCGGGGAAAAGAACCCCAAAACTTTCACCAAGGAAGGCTCTGTGTTGAAATACGTCTGTAGAGATAAATTGGCAATAATACTCAAAAGAGTATGGTGGCTACTATCTACAGTGTTAAGACCAAGGATTTCTTCTCACTAGGAATTTATTGACAAAGAGAGGTTTGATTCTAAAATTGTAAGTGGACCTCCTAAGCAATAAAACATTAATTTATGTAGGAGAGTAATTTTAGGGAATCACTTTGGAATTGCAGCCAAGATGGAATTTAAGCTAATAATTGAGACAGTGGAAGGAAAAGCGGTGTAACTCACTTTTTTAATATTGGGTTAAAATCGCACTTGTATTCTGAATATTCAAATCTATTTGAATGAAAAGCGGTGCAGGTGGTAACTCTCTTGCTAACCGAACAGATAGCAGCACTTACTTGAACTTCACTGTAGATTTCATTAGAGTTTTTTTTTACTAAAACCTTCTGTTTCTCAAATTGACTTACACCACTTTTCCTTTCACCGCCTCAATTCACGAACTAATTGGCAATTGCAGTTAGTCAATGAGGAATTACGCAATTCAGAATAAAATAAAAACGATGTTCAATTTTATCGCAGAACTGCTGTTTTATCATGCGCGCGCACACACACACACACTCAGACAATTTAACTCAACCTTGGCAATGACGAATTAACACTATCTTACCAACATTCAACGAATATAAATAATCAAATTAATTAAATTATTTATATTTAAGATTTTTCACAAGATTTCTTATTTTTTAGAATTACGAATTTGACATGTTAAAAAGGTCCAAAATTTGATTGATTAACATTCTGCAAAACCACAGATCAATACAGAGCTTATC